>RBNI01006583.1:0-11176 GCA_003990745.1 Jimgerdemannia flammicorona | reverse complement strand
TCGGTATATGCCTCGACTCCGCAGGGTGTCCGTATTGAACTTCAACTCGTTCGGGACAGATGGCACAGAGAAGTCAGCCAATAAGTGAAGATGCTTGGCACTCTCGGCGGGAACTCTGAGGCGAACAACCCGAGGTGCTTAGCGCCCGAGAAGTCTCAGCTCCCCATTGGGATCGTCTAATTGTCGGTGATCACGAAAGGTTTGGTTGGGCTGTCGTGTTCGAGCGTGGGGGATAATGTGTGTTGAATATGCCGGTCCTTTGGGGTACTCGGAATTTTGTATGACAATTCCTGAGGTGTGTAATATGCTAATGAATGTGCAAACATTTATCTCCGGAAAGCCATTGCGATAATGTACCTAATGATTTATTATATTCACAATAATTCAAGCTATAATCGGGAACATGACTGTAAAGTGATAAGACGCATGTTGCCTGAGAACGAAAAACAGCGAGGAGTATGGCTTTTACTTCAGATTTGATCCCACCGGCGGTTGATTAGGGTTTCATTGGCGGCTAATGGGATCCCTTCGCTTACAATTGAGGTCAAATTTCCACCTAATGCATGTATCTTGGCACATACGAGAGCAGGGAGAGAAAAAAGTTGTAGAGCATTTATGAGTTGTTCGACAGCTTGCTGAAGGCGCGATAAAAATGGGAGGGCAAGGGCGATGGACTGCCAACTGGGAAAACCGAGTTGCATAGCAACGCTTCTCTACAAAAAGATTGCGTTCAAGACATTCATGCCGAACCAGCAGTTTACCAATGTCGGATTTGAACCTTTTGAACGAATCGGAGGCAAGCTGGGCGCAAAAAGAAGCAACTAATTCCAAATTGAAACAGATAAGACGCAATCGTTCAAGCAAGCCAGTAGTATGCCTAGTCATGACTTCAACCGGTGATTTGCACGCTGTGGGCTAAAAGTCCAATTATCGTACAATTATCTGACATGTGCGCCCACACAAAGCCAACAGTGTCGGTCAGTCCGGCCCAAGTACATCGGCTGAAAACGACGAAGCAACGATAAATGGATTCCTCTTGCCAAGTCGGGGGGAATTGGTAAAACAATCTGTCGACACCAGCTGAGTTGTCAGCGGATTTCGATCCGTCAATGTATGGAGTTATGTTGAACGTGATGGATTATGATCAGTACATGTATTGTTCGACTGAAACCCCATTGAACGGAGGGTGCCCGACCCAATGAAGGTGGCATTGCCATTTTTATTCATCATGCGCTGTCAAATCTCTTCAACATTGGAATAAAGTGGCATTTTATAATCACTATAAGTCATGTCACTCCTTCACGTTTTTCGTTGGAATTGAAGATCTCGTTCACATAACGGAGAGATATGGTGAGCGCAATTTACTGTTCACGATAGATGAGATTGGTTGGTGAAAAACCGACAAGGAGACTAGGACTGAGGATGCTGTTGCATTCAGGTGGCAGGTACGATATCAAATGCTTTCCCTAAGATCCGCTATATAGGATGGAATGGAAAATGACAATGAGAAAGGTTCACAATCACAGTACGGCTAATTGACTTCATCCGTAACCAAAAGCTGTTTCAGCTGATCGGCGGCACGATCATCTCCCTGGCTCAGATACAATGACGACCATATTGTTCTGGTTCAAGACAGTATTGCACTACCACAGCGTATGGCAGGACCTGGTCAAGTAGGCTGGTCGGATTCAAGTAGGCCGGTCGTAAGTCCGACAGCTTTAGGAATTTTGTGTTGCGCGATACGGTTTCGTTGAGGATGTGAGGCGTCATTCGTCGAAAGAGGTTTTAGGAGGAAGGTAGTCGGATATGGACGTCGAGTGAGATTAAATTATGCACGTTTCTGGTAGCTTGTTGATTGGGACTTTAGAAATTTCCGGAAATGAGAGTCAGCTACTTTAGACACGATTGGATTTGGTAACGCCGGCCATAAACACATCCAAAATTGTCCTTTCCGAAACGTCAAGTTCCGTGACGCACATCCGGGGGATGGGGCAATTCCGAAAGTCAAGTGGGCGTGACGCACATCCGAGCCGAGCCGATGCACGATTCCACGTCAAGTGGCGTGACGGTCATTATGATCGCAAACGTCAAGCAGCGTGACGCACATCCGAGTCGCCGGTCGAGCCGGGACGCCAGGCCAGGATAGGCGATTCCCCCAAATCCGGCGGTCACCTGTGGGGAGCACAAGCCTAAGACTTTTAATATGGAGCTATCCGGCTCATTCACACACCACGCCGTCGGATACTTCGTCGCAAAACCCTTGTAAACGAACCCGAGATACAGGGACCTTCGCTTGCACATGGGGGAGGGGGGCAGAAGAATGTGCGGCAGCCCTTTTTGATTAAATTCCGTGGCATCAGTACTCCAATGGCGATATTCTGTTTGCAGGAAACCCCAACGTGTTTGATCTTCGCACCAGTTCCAAAGTTTACTCTGCACACGCGAAATTGAAAGCATGCTACCACTTATTCACATAAAAACAGGCAGTCATAGAGTTTAACAAATGCTACGTATACAACGTGAGGATGGGGATGGGGATTTCATTTCAACGATATATAATTATATGCTCTAAATCGAGTGATGTTGAGAGTGGGTATAACCATCACAAAAACTGTCGATTTAAAATAAAACTTGATTGCTTGAAAACCATTTGGCTATGTCTACTGTCGAGGAGTTCAATTGGTAATGAATAAAGAAGGAAAGTGCGGTGGGGGGGGGGCTCCCCTATGGGGATTGGGTAGTGGGAGGAGATACTGTAACTATATCAATAGATTGGTAATAAATGGCGAAGTCCGAGTGACTATAAAAAAAAAAATAAAAAAAAAAAAGAAGGAAAGTGCGAGAGAACAAAAGCATAATGATGGGATTGATTCCTTTCTCAAACCGAGTAAATAAATAAATAATCCAATCTCACACAGACCAAGAATCTTCAGCAGCTTTCCACAATTGAAGGTAGGGTAGGGGACACCTCAATGTAGGCGTACCACAGTACCACAGTCCTCTGCAAAATGGCACTACCCCCGAGCTTGCACGTGGAGCTCCATTTATATTCGTACACCGGTGTCGGCGATTTCTTCCAATGATAGATAAACAAACCATCGCTGCAGGGATTGCACCAAGGCAAAAGGTGCGAGAGCCTACTGTTCCACACTTAGTAATGCTGAGCTGTCGAACGAAATGTATGCAGTGGACTTAGAGTAAGTACAAAATTGCTTGGTTAAACTTAAATTATGAGTCTACGAATTCGCGTGCATCCGAACGAACGAGCGTGAATAACTTTGCTTTGTAAAAAAAAAAAAAAGTGTAAATGGCAATGTGATCAGCTGTCAAATGGTCAAATATCCCATGACATGCTAAGTAGTGATCATCTTCGTCATTGCTTAGATAACCTACAGATTAAAGATCGATGACGTTATTTGCTACTCTTTTCCAAATTGGAGCACCCCTGCTTCCGCCACCCGTCTTAACGTCTGGCTATAGTGTTACCGTCCTTTAGCCACATTTCTCTAAAATTATGGAACGAAAATGTGCAGATGATACCGTTGAGTTATATCCACCATACTGAAGCTCCACGAGTTCCTTTATGCCAAACTGCCTTAGACATAGACCGGTATTCGTTGAGAAGGCCGATCATGACACGAAAGGTAGTGATCAGCCAGCCGGGAAGCATAAATCACGCGTACACCTGGGACCAAACGGGTGACCAGCGTCTCGCCAATCACGTATGGGAACGTGGTGGCGGATGAGACTTCGAGTATACATGCTAGGAGGGAGAAAATAAAAAGGTCATCCGGCTTGCCAGATTCGAATTAGCGACCTAACGCTACAGTCTTCTGTTCTACCAACTGAGCTAAAGCCGGCTGACGATTTGGGATCGATTGTAGGGTATTTTCCTACATAGTAAAATAAATTATGGACTTGGATCGGCGATCGCCAACTTATTGGTGTGTTACACTAAGGGAATAGAAACCAAAAGGTAAAGAAGAGCGAAGGAAGGCAACACATAGTGATATGAGCCATATTATAGCTTTGCAATGCCAGCTTGGTGGTTTCAGTGTCGTGACGTTACTCAAAATGCTAGGGGGCCCCTTTGTTGTGACAATTGGGTAATATTTTTGCTTTGTTTCGGTTTCAAACAATGGAATTCTCGTAACTCGACCCCATCTGCCCATATAGCCTTCATTTCCCATAAAAACTTGAAAGCGTCTTCGAGCATGCTTAATGTGAAGCCTACAAGTTAGTGCACCAAAGGAAACCCGAAAGGCCGTCAAATTGGAGGCGCGCCAAATGTAGGCGAGAACGTTAGAGTCCTTGAATCAACAAACATGAATCCAGGTGACTGTAAAAGTATTTGCTAACTCAAAATACAGGTTTTGTGAATCACGTACTCCACCCATTTCGACCTCTGTATCTGTGTGCAAAGTACGATAAGAGCAACGTTCTGGGTAAATACGACCGGAAAACAGGGTTGAAACTGCTATCCCTGGAGTGTTGTGCATACTAAAAGAAAAAAAAGTAATATGCTCAATGCTTTGTGCTGTGGGACGGTCATCAAACTACATTTCATTCTCCACTGTTCTTGACTGAAAAAGTACCGAGTACAGCGAGCAGAGACGGTGCTGTCCTTTGTCTCATTGTGTCATCCTTTAATAATAAAAATGCTAGCATAATGGAAATTGCTTTGATGATTTGTGAAATTCAATGAGACAGCTTCTGCAGCAGCATAATCGTTGGATGGGCACCTTGAGGGACTCCGTTCTGCCCATCTAAATGTCTAGACGTATGATGCAGACAGCGTGTAAGAATGTGCCGCGTTTTAAGGAGATTTAGAGAACCTTCCCTTAAGTAATTATCCATGAGAGTAGTGATTGATGATGCTGAGGAGTATAAGGTTACCTTGCCAACGGGGAGCGGCACACGCTACATTGAGCGATGTGATCGAGAACAGTGACGACAGCCACCAATGCACCGAGAATGAACACAGGGTTGGCATGTAAATGGCAGGTGAATACAGATAATCTTGAATCAATCTCCGTCTCTGTAACGGGAATGCAAACATGGTTTTTGGTATTAATATGTCCAATTTGATGTTCCAGTCTCTAGTTAATTATGAGCGCCCATATGTTGGAAGTGTTTCACTTTGTATTTTTATTCTGCCTTCCTTTTGAACACCCAATTCTGTACCACCGTCACGTGGAGCTATTTTTTGGCGTATACCCAAAATATAGGCCCAGGTTCTCTCAATCCTCCAATTGTACTGCTACTTCGGATTCTCCAGCCTGCTACAATATTCCAACAGAAAAAAAATTATTTAGTGAGCGAACGAGATATTGTGCGAATATAACGTGATATGTATTCAGATAGAAAAACATTGAATTATGGTGCATTCTTACCTCCTTTAATTTTACGTATACCTCACCAGCATGTAAATATCGCCTTCTTTCGCCTTGTTCACCCTGTGGAATTTGGTAGTTACACTTCTGAAATACTGCTGCATCCATTGTATAACTGCTTGCCCAATCCTATTTGCCTTTCTCTTAACTTCAAAGTCGATCGCATATCGGAACAACATAAGAGTTCCGGTGAGATTTGATTTTGATTTCTCCGTGCGTCATAGCAATGGTTTCATCGACTCGAACATAACATAAGAAAGACACAAGCGAAAGCAGGAGGCCAAGTACAGCTCATAGAGAAGCGAATTTGTGCATCTAGGTATAAACTGCGAGTTACATAGGAAAATGGCATGTGAAGTGTAGGCATAGAGGGGTCATGGCGTTCCACGATCGGTTTTGGGCTTAAATCACAAAATAGAGAGACCCATACCCCCCCCCCCCCGGTTTTTTGTCTCGCAGTTAGGCGGGGGTTGAACATAAACTACCCAGCCCTGCAGCCTACGCGCAGGTTGTAAAAGGGGCAAAAGCCCCTGGGGATTTATAAAAATCCACCAGCCTATATTTTCTCTCCTTCTCCCATTACTCACCATGCCCTACGACATTCCAGTCAAAAAACTGTACTGCTACTGGGAACACGACAGACGCGTACCGTGCGAATGGTGCTTTGCAAAATGCGAGTGCGGTCGCACTTTCCTCGTCCTCCACTATTGTGAGAAGTGTTGGAAGTTGTGCCCACGCCACAGCAAGATGCTGGCTACAGAGTATCGGTTTCTTAACCATCACTGCCACGGGAGGATGCCCGCCTGCGCAGAGTGCGGAAGGGAGCAGGCGCTGCGACATGAGCTAGAGGAACAGGGAGCCGCGTACAGATGAGGTCTGCTGGGTGTACTAGGGTTGACGTAGTAGCCGTGTAGGGTGTAGGGTGTAGGGTGTAGGGTGTAGGGTGAAGGACGGAAAAAGATAGTCTTGTATATAACCGTCGCTTCTCGCTCAAGAAATGACGAATAAAACAGTCAAATCGGCCTGAAATTATTCGCCGTATCTTAGTCACGCATATAATTATATCAAAACATGCATAATTCTACTAAAACACATAGAATGTTGAAACATTAAAGCAAAAGGCAAACAAGTCAACAGCATCAAAATGAATTCGGTTGAGGTATGCAGCCATAGTTACAAGATTGAGATACAGATAGGATGTCAGGTGATATGGGTATGCACCGGGTCGCCCGAAAGGACTTTAGTACTCCGAATTTTGAAACCAGGATGTTTGACATGAGACGCCCCTTGACTCGATTCGTTAGGTGCACTGGCAAGAACGGTTTTACTATGTACGAGCAGTGGTAGATTTAGAGCTGCTTTTCACGCACCTACTAATATGAGGTACAATATGCTTGACTTCTGGGTAGTGCATCAATAGGACGTATTTTTTTTTGAAAAAAAAATCGACTCCATTACGTCTGGGACAAGCGTCCGGTAAATAGATCGTCATATACGCATTTGGTGATCTCTGCACCAATCAGTGTGAATTACCATAAATCTTCTAGTACTCCACTCATGTCAAATCAACGGAGTCAGATTCGGGCCACCAGGTAACCTTAACCCTTGTTGTTTAGATTCCCAAATATAGAAATTCTCTGGTCAATGAACGATCCACGTTGACCACGTTGAAGAACTCTTTGTCTCTTCTCTCTCTCTGAGTTCGGACTCTAAATGTTCGTCGATCGAAGTTAAAGCCTCGGTATCAATTCGTTGCTAGAAGCATGTTTAAAAAGTTGGGAGGGAGATTTAGAAGACGAAAGTTACGCGTTTCTTCTTCTTGATCTCTGCCAATTATGGCAAGGCATGACATTTTAGTGTAACGTTCCGAAAAACTCTGGCTCCCATTTTCACAAACGTGCATATACAAAGGCGGGCTTTTTTTTTTTTTTTTTTTTTTTCTGTGGGCTTTGTTGTTCTGGTTCATTCAAGTATCCCGTGCGCCAGTGCAAAGATGATCAAATGAACAAAGAATAGTCGACAAAGAATTCGAAGTAGTAGCATGATCAAGCGTAGTTGTATAGTCTTTTCTTTATTCTTGGTCTTGGGTCGTTTCGCTGAATTTGGATTCTGTCGGTGAGAACATGTGGTTTTTGAGGTTTTCGGTTCTTATCGTCCATTCTGAGTCAAGATTCGGCATGCAGATGTCATTTTGTTTGTTTTGATCGACTAATGCGGGATGCATGGCGATGGAAAAGAATTTACGGCGCCGCACATAACGTACTTTTTCTATTTCCGCTGCCCCTGTGTGTTTTGGTGTGCCTGGAGTAGTTTGTTGGAAAGTGCGGTCAAAAGTAAAGACGTTCTATACAACTATATGTACTGTTGTTTTGTTTCCGGTTTCGAGAAGCCAGGTTGCGAGTCGGACAACGACTGATCAAGGTTTGGTACTTCGCAGTTTAAGGGTCTGAGACCTGCAGGGGAGGGGTCCACGAGGTACGGGGGTCCACTGATGGGGGAAGGGTCCACTGATAGCGATTATCGTCGTACGACACATGCTTCTTGTAATAATACCAATGTAGACAAGGTGTTCTTGCGTCAAACCGACAGAATGAAGTTCTGCAAATTTCTCTTATTATTTCTCATGAAATTATGTGTGCTCTGAATGCCTGTGTCCTTTGAAAGCCCGTGTCATGTACTTTATTTTTTCATTTAACGAATTAATGGAATGGGTCAAATTCGGAGTACGAAATAAATTTTTCCGAAATCTTTAATTGCTGGGGGACCATGCGAAGCCGATCACATGATTGGCAATAGGGCCCAAGCGGAGTTCACCATCTTCGGTAGACCCCAGCAGGACCCTCCATTTTCAGTAGGTCCCGTCCCATCAAAGAAGGAGGCTAGAAGATAGAGGGATCCCTACAGAAGGTGAGGACACTCCTCTCCTTTATAAAATCCTACGTAATCCACCACTGCGCATTATCGCAAATTGCGCACCCACACACACACATACACCACACACACCACACACATACACACACATACACACACATACACATACACACACACACACACATATATATATACATACACACACACACATACACACACACATACATACATACACACACACACACACACACACACACACACACACACACACACAAATATGTCCGACATCATCTTTATCAAAAATTTCGAGGACAATTTCGAGGACGACGAGGTGTACGAAAGGTTGTTGTTGAGGATGACGAACATGATTGCGGAGGCGGAGAATGCGTTGGTCAGTGAGGTGACCGTAGATTCGTACGTTGAGGAGTTGCCCCCAATTGGCTGCTGCACAGCCGAAATCGAGCTGGCAGTACGCCAAGGGGAACTCCTCGTGGAAGAATGCGGCCGGATGCTTGAAGATTTGGTATGTTACACGATATCTTTTGCTTACATGAAACACGTCATACATAACTCCACTTTTATTAACACATCCGAAATCTATTTTCACAGGAGCTTGCAATGTGGTTTGAGCATTGCGCCATGATGATGTTTGTCCGGCTTCTTCACACGAAGTTCGGATGGATGTTCTATCAAGCCATTTGTGGGGGGGGTCGGCGGATTGCTTGCGCCGACCCAACTGCCGCTGAGATCCTTGGCTGGGTGAACATGGCTGCGAACCGGAATTTGTGGTCGCACCTGCATCGTCATGGATGCAACCAAGTACGAGACCATCGCAGATTCCATCGGGTGAAGGACCGTCCAGGAGGAGTGCCTTGGTGTTGGGGAGAGGGGGGTTGGGAGGGTGGGGGGGTGGGAGGGTGCAATGTGAGGGGATATGTGGTATATGCCTAATTCTGCGGTCAAGTTCTCTTTGCCGATCTGTTCACTCACAGTTCTCTATCTTGAGGTACCTTTTCTAACACCTACTCACTCTGCATTGATGCTACGCCCGATGCTCCATCTCTCGCTTATCTACTAACACTGACAATAAAGGTGACCGTGGCCGTCTTCTCGACTTTACTTCCCCAGGGCCGGCGCTGAAGATCTACTCTTATGTATTATGCACACACGAATCCGCTCATGTCATTGGTCTCTGCTTGCACAATCTCACTGATATACCGCGAACTTACTACCATCAGATTAATGAAAGGCGAGTATTTTGTCATCATCATGCTATTTTTTTCTTTTCTTTTACACCAAAGATATCTGATTCTTTTCTCTATTATTTCACTAGACAAGCGTCCACAGGGGATAGAACAGGTATGATTCATGCATGTGTTTATATTGCAATGTTTCCTTGTTCGTTTAGACGATAGCTGATCAATTTCCACTTTTCTTTTTTGCGGTGTCTGCGGCATGTCAATGAGGTTGTGCAAGCACACATTGCATGTGAGGATTCGTTTGTGCATGTGCGTAAGGGTAATATGTCAGCTCTGGCATTTGGCGGTATGTATTGCACGAGAGGATGTAAAAAGCCATGGATTCACCTGAGTCAGTGAGTAGTAGTAAGTGGGAATGGGGCAGAGGATCACGTAGTGTCGTGTAGTTTGAGAGGTGGGAAGAGAGGGTATTGAGAGATAGGGACAGTGGTGGCGGAGGAAGGCAAGAGAATACGATCGTAGAAAGAAGCATATACATATAGGGGTGGGCGGTAAAGATGGGCGGAAGGCAAGCATATATACATATGACCGCGGACAGAGGGTTCTCTTTGTAGAATTTTTTTTTTTTTTAGTTAGTTTCGTCTGTTTGTTTCATTATTTTTTACATTCAAAATATGTTCCTATGATTGTGGCACATGCAAGTATTGCACAATAAACGGACAATTTTTTCTTTCTCACTTAAGGTTTTTGTTGAGCGGAAAAGTGGATCCGAAAAGTTGCAATAGCAAACACTTCATGGATCGGTAAAACTTCGTTGACGCCCGAAAGTTTTGTCCTAAACTTCACCGCTCTCGCTAAGGACCTAGACCTATGTGATTAGTTTCAGAGCTTGACAGACGAAAAAGACTATCTGTTGTATCTTGACAACACGGAAGAAGTCAAGCACGCAATCGAGAACGGAGAATGTTATGACCCGAGTCCGAGCTCGCGTGCATTGAAGTATATACATTGAACCCCGCCATCCACTCCGACCACTGTGATCGGAGTTTGCATAAAAAAAAAAAAAAACAAAAAACAAAGTAACCGCGTGCACTATACGTCACACAGCCCTTTTTTAAAATTTAAAATTACAAACCATTAAGGAATGATCAGGTGAAGGCTAGGCCAACCTTGGTTAAGACCGTTAAAGGTTTCTTGAACTTTGAACCAAAACGTGCTGAGGCTTTTGTCTCACGAATAGAATGGGGTAAGCCAACCTTGGGATTTAAACTATCAAAGTACGTGAAAGCGATTTATGTAACAAATAAAATCAAATACGTGTGTTTCATGCACAAAATGGTCAGATCATGGGTAGGTTACCATTTTCTAAGTTCCTAAGATTCATCTGACCATCCGATGTGTGAGACAAATGCCTACGTAAGATAATGCCTACGTAAGATAACCTTGCGGCAATCTGAATGCACACGGAATATTCAACCCTTCACTTTATTTTCTACCTCATTATCTTACGCTCGAACTCGCGTTCTCATGTTGCCGAAGCATACCCACGAATCACGACTATCCTCTGGCTCACACCCAGCCCCAGTGGATACTAAAATCCGACCAGTTCAAAGCAACTGAAACACCAGTAAGTTCGCACTCATGAACCCTCTCACTTGCAGTCGCACTTACCTCCCATCAACTAACTACTTGCTCATAAAACTAGTTCAAGAG
>RBNI01006582.1:0-11176 GCA_003990745.1 Jimgerdemannia flammicorona | reverse complement strand
TTTTTTTAAACAGACTCAATGTTCTGCAGATTTTTATGGAAGGAAACCTAGACTATATAGGCCAAAACCCTCTCCCACCACCCATCAAGCACTGCTCCCCCATTAACCTAGGCTAGCTATTGTCCAGCAGCTCGACCATATCAGATGCAGTAAGGCCTATGGCAGCCCATACCTCATTCTGTGTACCATACTTTTTCTACCACCAGGGGAAACCCAACCATATACCAATGATCAAAAGCATATGCCTGAGAACCCAACATATATATAAGGCCATGTCCAAGCTGAATAGAATAGCCCCTGCCACCCCAAAGAGAATGACAGGTAAAGAAAAACTCTCATCAAAGTACAACACAATGGGTAGGGCCTGGTTCTCCTAGTCGAGGTAAGTAAAGGACTTATACATGAGGCAGGAGGAGACCCCCAATACCCTACTACTCAAGCCTGTAGGCTTCAATCATATTGCTATATCAGTTCCTAGTTCTAGTTAAGTGTAGCCAAGATACTTGAAATAGATAACCTTAAGCCTCCTGATCCCCCCTGATGACCAGGGCCTAACCTGTCAACCTGCTAAAAGAAGCTGAGAGTGACACCTACTACCTAACCATGCTGCACCAATCAAAAGGCCCCACCAAAGTAGCACCCACTCCAGCCCTGATAACTGCCCCCAGTCTGGCACCCTACTGGTTCACCGTTATCACCCTTCCTCCTATCTGTGATGGCCATCTCCCCTCCCATCCCAACAACACCCGAAAAGCAGTTACCTATACCAGAACTGTGCTTGCCAGGAAGCTCGCCAAAGCCAGAGGACCCCACCATAGGCACTGAGGACCTGCAGATAACCTATACTGAGCACTTGACACCCAAGATCAGCCAACTCCCTATGTAGCCTGAGATACACTGAGACACTACCTCATTGGCAATGGCAAAAGGAAGAAAGTGCCACACCAAAACAGATGCACTCCAGATACAGTCGAAGGCACCAGAAACTGCAAAAAAGTGGAGAAGACACCGATCTGATACCGATAAAGGGGCAACTCATCACCATTGCCTCTCTCTCACTGCCCTGCAACAGATACAGTAAATCAACCTGAGGTAGAGAGGGTAATAAATGTGGAAAGTGGACTCAGAAGGTTGCCTACCAAACCATTGTGACCAGTAAGGTAGCAGAGAAAGGGGTGTGATTTGATTCAATCAAATCAAAGGTCTAATTTGATTTGAGGTCCAATTTGAACCCTATTTTCAAAATGTAATAACTTAACAAATACACATTCAAATTCAATAAGCTAAAGATCATTGAATTTAAATATATATTTGTTAAGTTATTATATTTTGAAAAATAGAGTTTGAATTGGACCTTCAATTTGATTTGATTTTGATTTTATTCAAACTTGATTCAAATTAAAAATCTCTAATTCAATTCAAATTGATTTAATTTATTTAAAAGTACTAGAAAATATATAAAAAGAATGTCAGAAAATTTCTCTCTCTTAATAAGTATTTTGCTAGATTATAAGTATGTATAAAATTTAAAGTTCCAATATCTATCATCTAGAAACCTCAGTTTTAGACCTTAAAGATAAAAACTTTACTAAAGTTACTTATAAGTATAAAGAAAAATGAAAAATCAAATTATAAAAATAAAGTAAGAAGTATGAAAACAGTACCTCTTTCTCCACTACCTTATTGGTTATAAGGTTTGGTAGGCAATCTTCTGAGTTTCCTTTCCTCTATTATTACCCCCTCTACCTTGGGTTGGTTTGCTGTACCTGCATGGGCATGGTGGAAGGAGGGTAATGGTGATGAGTTGTCCCTTTATTAGTATCAAATCAGTGTCTTCTCTACTTTTTTGCAGATTCTGGTACCTCCAGCTATGTCTGGAGTGTACCTGTTTTGATATGACACCTTCTTCCTTTTGCTGTCACCAACTAGATATTGTCTCAGTATATTATGGATTATATAGGGAGTTGACTAACCTTAGGCATCAAGTATCCAGTATAGATTACCTATAGGTCCTCAGTACCTATGGTGGGCCCTCTGGCTTTAGCAAGCTTTCTGGCAAGCACAGTTCTGGCATAGATGACTGTTTTTCAGGTATTATCAGGATGAGAGGGGAGATGGCTGTTACAGATAGAAGAAAGGGCAATAATGATAAACCAGTGGGATGCCAGGCTGAGGGCAGTCATCAGGACTAGGGTAGATAATATTTTAGTGAGATCTCTCAATTGGCTGGTGGAGGGTGGGATGATGTAGGGGCCAGTATCCTGGCTGTACCCAACTGGAATTAGGAGCTAATGCAGCAATGCAATCGAGGTCTACAGGCTTAGAGAGTGGGGTCTTTCTTATTTGGCTATATCTAACTAAAACTGGGAGCTGATACAGCAATATAATTGAGGCCCACAGGCTCAGGGAGTGGGAGTGGAGTCTTTTTTGGCCCTAGCCTATATGTAAGTCCTTTGCAAAAGATTCTATATATAAGTCCTTTACTCACCTACTTTGAATCTACTTTGCTCTCTATTAGTTGGTTAGAGGGTTTTTCTTTACCTCAGGCTTTCTTTTGGAGTTCAGGGGGCTATTCTTTATTCAGTCCTGGCACTACTAGATCTGACACATAGGTGTGCTCTTGCATGTAAATGATGATCCAGCTCTAGTGAGCAGACAAGTCTAGTCTATATTGTGAGGGTCAACATAGCCAGTGTTTGATAGATATAGCTGGAGTGGTGGAACTGCTGGACAGTTTAGTAGCCTAGGTTAATGAGGGGATATTGTTTGGTGGGTGGTGGGGGAGGGTTTTGGCCTATATAGTCTAGGTTCTCTTCTAATAAAAATCTGCAGAACTATGAGTCTATTAAAAAAAAAAAAAAAAAAAAAAAGTATAAAAACAGAGGATATTAGATTATACTTTTGGTTTTCTTACTCCAATTATTGTATATGGTGGATATTGAATCATTAAAAAGTTGCAAGCAAAGCAACAGCAAAAATAACATTTTCTAGCCTGATGCCCGAGTGACGTCAGATGTTCAGCACAGAGGATTTCCAAGGACGGAGGCTTAGCTGAATTGGGGGAGACTTTCTGTTCATTGCAATCATGGAGGATACCGAAGAAAGCACCCAGTACACGACAGGTAATTTTCCTCCCAACAATATTCATATCTACGTATTTACTAGTCCATCCACCTCACTGCCATGCCCCCTCCCTAGATCCCAAAGATCTCCTCCACATGCGTGAAGCCATCAACCAAGCCAACCTCTCCATCGCGATTCCAACCGCCTATTGCGTAGGCGCGGTTCTGACCAGCAAAGACGGCGCGGTTCTCTCGACGGGCTTCTCGCGCGAACTCCCAGGCAACACGCATGCTGAGGAATGCGCCCTCACCAAGGTATCCGGCGATCCGACGGCCGCCCGCGGGGGGACCATGTACACGACGATGGAGCCGTGCAGCCTAAGGCTGTCCGGGAACAGGCCGTGCGTCGAGAGAATCTTGGAAGCCGGCATCGCGAGGGTCGTCATGGGCGTCAGGGAGCCGCCCAATTTTGTGCAGTGCAATGGCGTCGATTTGTTGAGGGAGAAGGGTGTTAAGGTGTGCGTCGTGCCGGGGGTGGAGGAGGATTGTTTGAAGCCGAATCGGCATGTTTTGTGAAGCACAGGATATGGTAAAATAGATGTGGTGACATAAGTAAACTGGCTCTCGGATTCGAATCGTGGTTCTTGGCCCGAACACATATTTATAATAACTTACACCGGATAGTAGCATGACGTTATTTTATGATCTGGAGCAGAATGCATGGTATCGCTGCACAAAGGAGGAGGATAGGTGGGAAGATGATGTTTTACGATCGAGACAGAAGTGCGCGCTATTCATGTAGGCTCTACGCCCCCGATCGTAAAACATATGCTCTCCTTTGAATAAAGACACATCCCCTCGTTGTCTGAGATCACCATTTCTATTCCCCCCTCCCCCCCAAATACGCTTTGGTTTTCCTCTCCAGGTAGCTTACGAGTCTCGATAGAAAAACGAACCACATTGATAAGAGTCACACCCACAAACTCATCCAGATCTCCGCAAAACGAGATCCTTCAGTAAATAACTCCATATCCCCGAGCATTATCCGAACGACATCCTCACCTGTTCCCTTTATCTGCATCTCATGGCATAACGTTCGCCATGCCGCTAATCTACTCGCAGTTCACTCTTGGATGCTTTCCTTGGTCCTCGGAAAATTTGTCGATTATAGCCAGTACATCGTGTTCTTGAGGTTGACAATGAATACCTGACACTTTTCTGACTTTTAAATACTGTGATGAGCAGTAGAATGGTATCACCGAATTATAAATTAGCCACATACCATATCCAGTGCACTAGGCAACTAAGACTGCTTTACTGCACCAACCTGTATAATTAGCCAGAGATACCAGAAACAGTATGTTTACCTATATTGAACCAGTACACTGTACCATCCAGGAATACTTGCCATAGATAGTCATCTATAATTAGCCATATAGCAACTAGGTAGCAACCATAACTATAAAATACCCCAGAGATAAGAGTGAATAAACCTCAGTCTGAAAAGTTCAAAAGCAAAAGACAAGTCTGCCTATCATACTTTGAGAGGAACTCTAAAGCCACTACTAGGAGATTGTGAGCTTACTTTCCTTACTCTGGTCCACTTTCTGATATAAAGAACAAGTTCAAGAGTATTTACCACCTAAGTTCAAGGATGAACTTTACTGCTGTTTCAAGAGAAATCTATTATATTTTGGTCTGCTTGCCAGATAAGCCAGAAATCTCTCTTACCATAAAGTCAGTCTACTGATATAACTTTGCAGTAGAGCCAGTCTTTAATATAACTCTGTATAAATAAAGCTAGTCTTGATATAACTTTACCAAGAGAAAAGAAGAGAATCTAAGTTATTTCTCAGAGAGACTATCAATTTAGGAAGAATCTGTACCATCTACTATTTTCAGAGAGCCTGTCTTAAGAAAACTTGCTACAAGCTAGTCTATCTGATACAATGTTATAGTGGAGCTAGTTTCTCTGATATAACCCCATATAAATGAAGTCAGTCTTTGATGTAACTTGCCAAGAATCAATAATTTATATCATTTTAGTTATTTCTCAGAAGTCTATTAATTCAGAAAGAATCTGCATCATCTGAGTTATTTGAGTTATCTGAATTATCTATACTATCCAAGTTATTATTTAAGAAGTATACCAATTTAGAAGAATCTATACCAAATTGAATTCTCTATCAAATATAGAATACTGTCAAGATTGTTATACCAGAAATTACATACTTTTGGAAATAAGATCATTATATAAAGATTGTTATATTACATAAGATTATTATATAAAAATCACATATATAAGGAACCTATTATACTATATAGAGACCATCATATAAAATTACTACTTCAATCTCAATAATAAAATCAACCATTGTATCTAGATTAACTATTATACTACTAAACACCAATAAGGAATCTTAGAATATTTTACAAAGTAACTGGAGGCTCAAGCCAAACTATATCAATCTCTAGCCTAGTAATTTGCCTTCATTAAGCTGGATATGTTATATTTGGAAGCTCAACTAAGAAGATTTCAAAATTGACATGACTTTTCAGCTTACAAGAATCTATAGTTAAACTAGATATATTTGATACAATACTAATCTCTACCACTATAGGAGAACTAGTCATCACTAGCATTTAGATAAGAAGAGAAGTATATAATTACTTCAAGACTTGCCAACTACCCAGTATCAGAAGGATCTCAACAGGAAGTCAGTATAGTATAGAATTCTCAGTCAGTACCAACAGACTTCCTACCAGATCAACCAGATTATACAGATAGCCCTGCTACTAACTTTAACTGAATTTCTCAAGAACTAGAAGATCTCATTATATAAGTCCAACTTCCTATAGGAGATTTACTAATTTCACTCATTGAATCTCTCTCATCAGCTATTATAGAACTAGACAAGCTAAGAGTAGCTCCTTTAAGGATACTCAGACCTATTATATCTCACTCAAGATCTACAACACCATTCTCAGAATACTTAAGTATCCTGAACTTCAGCAACAATTTAAAAAGTAAACAAGAATCAGAATCTAAATTAGAGCCAGAATCTGAACCAGAATTAGAATTAGAAGACAATGATGATGAAATGGCCACTCTATTGCTAACCTTTATAGGATACTCAGAAGAAGACCCAAGAGAATTCCTTGATAGGATTGAAGAAATTATAGCTCTGAAGAATCTCTCTTCCAAAAGAAAG
Source organism: Jimgerdemannia flammicorona (assembly GCA_003990745.1). Classification (NCBI taxonomy): domain Eukaryota; kingdom Fungi; phylum Mucoromycota; class Endogonomycetes; order Endogonales; family Endogonaceae; genus Jimgerdemannia; species Jimgerdemannia flammicorona. Next base: position 4,902 of record RBNI01006582.1, on the reverse strand, counting down.
ATTGCCATCTATAAGATCTAACTCAGAGAGCCAGTCAAAGGAATTTTCACCCAAGCAAGGAATGACCTAAACTCAGACCATAGAGCAGCCATTAATGTAGTACCAATCTGGCTAGCAGAGTATGAAGCTATGTCCCACTGGCTTATCAAAAAGTATATAGAAAATGAGACCCACCATAAGACTCAAGAATTTATCATAAAAATGAAGATAAATCTTAGAGAATTGTCTAAAACATTCTTCACAAAAATTCAAAAGAGAATACATACTGCTGAATTCAATACTACTAACTAAGATATTATAGGATAAAAAAATAAAATAAAAAAAAACTAAGATATCATAGGTTCAATCATTTTTATGAATTGGATTCTCCCAAACATTACTCAGCATATCTGTACTTTGGGCATCAGGAGGTTTAAGAAACAAGTAGATATAGTCTAAGAATATTTCAATATCAGATAAGAAACTACCTAGAGTGGCCATGATAAGAAGGATGATAAAGAAGACATCTTGGTCAAAGTCCTACAAGAACTCCTCCAAAGATAGGAAAGATCTGAAGAAAAGAAACTAGTTAAATAATAGAAGAAAAATAGAAGTGAAATTCAAGATGTTAGTTCCAAGTTGGACTGATTGATGAGATAGATTGAAAAACTCACCATATATAAAAATTGAAGCTACCAATAAGATAACAGAGAGTATATACCCCAAAGGAACCAAGGATATCTACTCAGAGATAACAGAAGTTACCAGTAAGAAGAAAGAAGATACTCTGTCCAAGATAGAGCTCAAGTCTAGTACTTCCACTATGGACAATTTGGATACTATACCATTGAATATGATAATAAAAAAAATGACTGAAGAGACTCAGAACTACTAAATAAAAGAAATTAAATCCAGTACAAGAAGACTAAAGCTCACTCTATTGAAGACTTCAAAGAAGAAAGCAATAGTAAAGACTATAGTGATCTAGACTTATACCTAGCCAAAGTCATTATTAGAAAGATAGTCTACCTAGCAGAGAAAAGAAAAAGATCTATAGGGAGACTATCTAGGAATACCAGCAGAAGAATTCAAGAGAATAATGAAGAACATGAAGAGGAGTAAGTAGAAATATCTCTTCAGTCTCTCTTATCTTTTGTTTCTAAAACAAATAAACTACCTCTAGAAGATAAATAAATAGAGCAAGAAGAATAAGAGCCTATTACTCCAAAGCCCAAGAAGAAGTATATTTCAAAGATCATACCCAGAGATATCTATAACAAAGCCTGGTAAAAGATTCAAGAAGCTAAGATGGAAGTTCCTCTCATGTAGTTCTTATAGTTAATATCTGCTAGAGTCTGAAATAAGTTACTAAGAACTACTAGATCTAGCACTGGCTAAGTCCCAATTTCACAATAAGAACTAGCTCCCACCTCTATCTAAGCTGTAGATATGTTAGCACCTACTTATATGGAGATATTGAAGGACAAAAGGTGAAAATCCTCATTGATATAGGAGCAGCTATCTGTATTATTACCAAACAATTTCTGAATATACTTCAATGGCCTATTGATAGATCATCCAACCTTAGCATTATAGTAGTAGATGGAACCCAAACTCAACTCTTTAGAGAAGTATGAAACATTACTATCTCTCTGAGACACATTTAGTTTTTTATCCTAAAAGCTATTATTATTAAAGCTGTCACCTATGATATAATCCTTAGTATTAACTGGATGAAGGAAATGAATGTAGTTATTGATATCAGTCAATAAGTACTCAAGTTTAATTATTAAGACAAGAAGTATAGAGTTAAGGTGATCAGCTATGAGTAATCAAAGAAGAAGAAAAAGATCACTATTCAGAAAGAATATATCAGTAGTAAAAAATAAACTATAGAAGAGGAAGAAGAATCTGAAGATAGAAATGATCTCAGGCTCAATCCCTAAATCAACCTAATAGATGACAGACCAGAAGATAATATATAGACTAGAAATACTATTCCTATCACAATCAGAACTATTGTAGAATAAATCAAAAGATATCTCATCTATTTAAAATGATATAAGTGTCCCAAGCATTCCTTTAAGATTATTGAAATAAGGAATTTGTCTGGTACATATAGCCTATCCTGAGTGTAGAAGAAAGAAGAAAAAATACAAATATATTCTAGAAATATCTATAGCCAAAACTATAGAAGTACAAGTAATTTGGGGGTTAAGAATTATCTAAAGAAGAAGAAACTCCTAAACAGAAGGTTCCTGAACAAGAAGTACTCAAAGAAGAAGAGGTCCTTGAACTCATTCCCTAGGATGACCCTTGCTAGATCCTATCAGAAGACAATGATCCCTAGAACCTCAAAGTAGGACTAAGTATAATTTCTATTATTCTGAAGTAGGAAATATATCAAAAAAAAAAAGCTTTTTAGCTAGGAAGATATCTACATTAAATGGTTTTTCACTCTCTCTAAGACTACTACTATCAGTGCCACCTACTGGACCAATATAAAAGATAGAGACCCAGAAGGCCAGAACTCCTAGTTATAATTGTACAATCAACTATCTTCCAAGAAGTCTCTATAAGTTACAAAGCCAAGCTAGAGGACAAGGTCTTTTTACCCAAATAGAAATATATCCCTTGGTTACCCTTCCTCTAACATATGACTAAGATAGATACCAATTCCTAAGACAATAAGAGATCAATAACTGAGAACAGTATTTTTGAGCAATGAGATATTGTAACCATGGAAGACACTTAGATTTCTGAGACTGTAGATATCAGAAGATCCACCTCAGCCAGAATTTTGTAGTCTATACTCTAAAAAGAGGAGATAATATAACTCAGATCTGAAAAAGCCAGACCAAGAAACCAAAAAAAAGAACTCTCAAGATCTATAATTTAGAAGAAGCTATTCTAGCCCTCATCAGACATACAACTCACTGAGGATGGGTAGAAGATGTTACCAATTTCATAGAAGCCCTAGACCCTATAGAAAAAAGAGAAATCAATTATCTCCAAGATCCCTCTACTGGAGCTAGATAGTTACATCTCAACCTCAGAGCTTAGAGACTTTCTGCCAGTAGAGCTTCAGCCCAAGAATAGTCCAAACTTAGTAAAGATATCACCCAGTATGTCCTGCTACATCCCAAGACCAAATCTCTGACTAAAGCTCACCAAAAAGCTATAGGGTATAACCTCTATAGTCTGGAGAATAAACTCATTAAGCCTGAAAGAACATTGGTATTTAGAATAGAACTAGCCATATAGCTACCCAAAGGAACTTATATTCAGCTAACCTCAAGATCTGAACTTGCCAGATAAGAAATAACTATAGAAGGAGGAACTATAGATCTAGGATATATAGGTGAAATTAAGATCATTCTGTATAATAGTAATATAGAATAGTACTGAATTCTTAGAGGACAGAAGATTGCTCAAATAGTCTTTATGAAAGTCAAGACCCCTCAATTATAAGAAGTCTCCAAACTAACTGAAAAAATGAGACAAGCTGAAGGATTTGAAAGCTCAGATAAGAAAAAAGTATATTTCCTTCAGATCAACTATCTCAAGAAGAATACCCTCTAGCAAGTGTATCATCAATCAGTCAAACTATATAAGAATCTTATTCTGGAGCCTGAAGAGTAAACTATTTTTGAAATCTTTATACCACCTAATCCTAGAAATCTCTTCTTTGAACCTAATGAAGATATTCCAAATTTGGATATTAAGAGATATATATTTCTTGACACTCACTCTTTTCTCTACTACCTTACTAGTCACAAGATTTGGTAGACAACCTTTCAAGTTTCCTTTCTCTTATTATTACTCTCTTTATCTTAGGTTGATTTGCTGTATCTGTAGAAGCATAGTGAGAGAGAGGCAATGATGATGAGTTGCCTCTTTATTAGTATCAGATCAGTGTCTTCTCTACTTTTTTGTAGTTTCTGATACCTTTAGCTATATCTGGAGTATACTTATTTTAGTACAGTATCTTCTTTCTTTTGCTATTATCATTAAGATATTATCTGGTATATTATAGGCTATATATAGAGTTAGCTAATCTTGAGCATCAAGTGCCAGTATAGGTTACCTACAGGTCCTCAGTGCCTGTAGTAGAGCTCTCTGAGCTTTGGCAAGCTTTCCAGTAAGTGTAGTTCTAGTATAAGTGACTACTATTCAGGTAGAGTCAGGATGGAAGGGGAGATAGCCATTACAGATAGGTAGAAGGGTAATAATAGTAGACCAGTAGAGTGCTAGGCTGAGGGCAGTCATTAGGGCTGAGGCAGATACTGCTTCAGTGGGGCCTTTTGATTGATGCAGAGTGGTTAGATAGTAGGTATCACTCTCAGCTACTTTTAGCAATTCATGAGATTGGACCCTGGTCATTGAGAATAGCTAGGGGGCCTGAGGCTACCTAGGTCAGATGTCTTGGCTATACTTAACTGGAACTAGAAGCTGATATAGCAACATGATCAAGACCTACAGGCTTAAGTAGTGGGGTATTGGGGGTCTTCTTCCACCTCATGTATAAGTTCTTTACTTATCTCACTTGAGTGAACCAGGCCCTATCTACTATTCTATACTTTGAGGAGAGTTTTTTATTTATCTGTTATTTCACTTGGAGTGACAGAGGCTATTCTATTTAGCTCAGATATAGTCTTGTACATATGTTGAGGTTTTGGGTATATGTTTTCAGTCATTGATATATAGTTGAGTTCTCTCTAGTAGTAGAGAGAATATGATATATAGAATGAGGTGTGGGCCATATTAGGCCCTGCTGTGCCTGGTATAGTTGAGTTACTGGACAATAGCTAGTCTAGATTTAATGAATGGGTAGTGCTCAATGGGTAGTGGGGGAGAGTTTTGGCCTATATAGTCTAGGTTCCCTTCTAATTAAAATCTACAGGACTCTGAGTCCATAAAACA
>RBNI01006581.1:0-11178 GCA_003990745.1 Jimgerdemannia flammicorona | reverse complement strand
AAAAAAAAAAAAAGGTAGTAGTGGAACTTGTCTACTGCCCAAACTACTGCTAAGCATTCGAGCTTGCATGACTCATAGTTCTGTTCTGCTCTACAGGTACCTCAGCTTACATAAGAGATGACATATTCATGTCCATCTTTCTTCTGAGCTAAGACTGCTCCAAGTTCTATAGTACTTGCATCTGTCTGCAGGATGAATTCTAGGTTCTAATCTAGTCTTCTAAGGATAGGTGCTTGAGTCAATCTGGTCTTGAGTTCATTGAAGGTTTCTTGGTACTCCTTGGTCCATTTGAATTTGGTTTCCTTCTTCAGTAGCTTGTAGATAGGTGCTGTAATGTTGGAGTATCCTTTGATGAATCTTCTATAGTAGCTGGCCAGTCCAAGGAAGGTGTGGACTTCTGTGGTCATTCTGGATCTTGGGTAGGCTGCAACAGTCTCAATCTTCATGGAGTCTGTGTGAATTCTGGTCTGGTTGATAAGATGTCCTAGGTAGGCAATTTCTTGAGCTGCAAACTTGCATTTCTTGGGCTTGATGTAAAGGCTATGCTCTTTGAGCTTCTTGAGAGCTAGCTATATGTGGTTGATATGATCTCATGCAGTATTGCTGAAGATGATCACATCATCAACATAGACAAAGAGCCATTTTCCAATCTCATTGCTAAAGACTTTGTTCATTATTTGCTGAAAACTTGCTGGAGTATTGCACATTCCAAATGGCATTTGCAGATAGATATAGGTAGCATCAGATGTAATGAAAGCTGATTTCTCACTAGCATCTTGAGTGAGACTGATCTGATGGAAGCCTGAGAATAGATCCAAGGTGGTGTAGTATTTGGCTTTGCTTCCAAGAGTGGTAAGGATTTCTTGAATATTTGGCAAGAGCTGCCTATCCTTCTTGGTAATAGTATTGAGCTTCCTGTAGTCAATACAGAGTCTTGGTGCAAACTCTTCAGGCTTGCTTTCTTTCTTTGGGATGAGGACAATAGGTGAAGCCCAGGGACTGATAGTTTGCTTGATGATTTCAGCTTCTTCTATTTCCTTGAGTTCTGCTCGCAGTCATTCTCTGTAGACAGGTGGTATGGGTCTGGCTTTCTGGTAGATGGGCTTAGTATCACTAGTGTCAACTTCATAGTAGTACTTGGGTTCTTAATTGTGGATATCTCTGAAGTCTATAGCAAGTACTCCTTTGTTCTGATACAGGATCTTAAGAAGTTGTTCTTCCAGGGGAAAGTTTTCTCCAATAGTATATGTGTGCTTGTTCTGGTCCTTGTCTTTCTTATATTTAAGTTTGGTAATCTTAGTAGTGATATAGGCTCCTCTTTCAGTAGATCCAAAGCCTTGTTCTCCTCTCTTGGTTTTGATGAGTTTGATGGCTTCAATGATCTTGGGTTTCTTGATTTCATGGATCAGCATCTGGCCAATCCTATTATGCTTCTTGACTTTGAATGGAGTGGTGGGGTTGTGATTCCTGACTATGAGGAAGATCTCACCAGTATAATCAGGGTCAATTACTTCTCCTTCAACTGAGATTTCACTTTTGGCCAGACTGCTCCTAGTTTTGATAATTCTGGTATGGTTTTCTGGCAGCTTGACTCCAATTCCAGTGCCAAGTAGAGTGGTGGTCTGTGGTTCAAGGGTAGCATCTTGAATGCTGGCAAGGTCTATTTCTATGGCTCCTTCAGTCTTGTATTCTGAGATCTTGGCTTTGGGGTGAAACTTCTTGACCTTGAGAGTGATGTCTGATTCTTGTTCCTCCTCATTGTCACTATTAGCCTAAAGCTCTGAGGGCTGGTCATCTTCTTTGGCTTTCCTTTTTGCTTCAGCAGCTTCTTGCTTGTATTTCTGTTGGCAGATTTTTCTGACTTCACTGATACAGAACCAGCAGTCATTCAGGTGTTCAGAGCAGTATATTCTAGTACTATGGGGGCATCTTCCTTGAGGGGCATAGCCATTGATGATCTTGTTGTACCACTGCTCATCTGTAAGCTTAGGTGTCTTGTTCTTGTTCTTATTCACCAAGTGCATGAAGACCTCTGTGTCCTCTTCATCTTCTTCCTCTATATCTGGTAGAACTCCTTTGTGGACATTGATAGAGACTCATACCTTTCTTCCTCTATAGTTGATCTGCATCTTCTGGGCATTGAGGTCAATGATCGCCTTGGTCTTGTGAAGCCATTGGTTGCCAATGGGGATGTTATAGTTGGTGGTGCTTGTAACAATCATGTCTACTGGGATGGTAGCTCCTCCTATCTTGATGGAGACTTCTCAGATTTTGCCAAGAGAGGTAGCTTGTGTACCATCTGCTGTGACATAGACCATCTTGGTAGACTCTTCAATATCTCAACCTAGGCAGTCAATTGCCTTCTTGCTTATGAGGCATCCTCCAGTATCAGTATCAATGATGGCATCAAAGATATAGTCTTCAATCTGATATAGGATATAGGCTGATGTCTTACACTGGTCTTCAGATTCTTCACCTGAGTTTTCAGATTCTTCTTGTGCATTGTGAGCTTCTACAATCTTGTACTCTTGATTCTTGGCAGTAGTTGCAAGTCCTACTCTCAACTGCTGTCTGAAGGCAGGGACTTCAGCTAGCTGCCCAAAAGTAGCATTAACCTTCTGTTCCTTGAGATCCTTATAGATATCATACTAGTAGATCTTAGTCTTATACAGCTTCTGTTCCTTCTTACTTTCACTTTCTCCTGAGACTGGAGTAGTGCCTTCAATGATTTGATAGGCAGCTTCATCTAACTCCATATCTTGATCAATCTCCTCAGGTTGAGTCTTGCTTTGAATAGTAACAGCTGGGGTCTTCTTTGATCTTCCAACTGGCTTGCTGTTGCTCTTTTTGTCATAGGGCTTGGACTGGGTTCTAGTACCTTCAGTAGCAGGATAGAATTCAAGCTCCTTATAGTATTCTTCATCATCAGTGTCACCAATCTCCTCAATGACTACTGTATTGGTTTGTTCTCTGGTTATGCTAGCATTGCTTAGTTGGGCTTTGTATCTTGTTTTAGTTATGCAATTCTTTGTATAGTGGCCTTCTTCTCTACATCTGAAGCATGTGATATTGCATTCTTCTGTAGCAGCTGCAAATCTCTACACTGGTCTCCTGTTGGTACTTCAGACTTCTCTAACAACATCACCAAGGTGTGCAGTCATCTCGGTGAACTGCTTGATGAGTTCCTCCACTGGGTCAGCTTTGGCTATCTTGGGGGTAGGTGGGGATGGTTATCTGTTTACAACTGTGGCAGGTATGATACTAGTTGGCTTTGATGGCTCCATCTTGATGCCAGTTATTTTTTCTATTGAATGTTCAGCAGAGTGTCTGGCAGTTCAATATCTCTATGCAAAGACCACTTTCTGATCAAGGGTCAGTACAGCTGGGGTAGATCAGATTGTTAGGGCAATTTCAGAGTGAACTCCTTTGAGGAAGATTAAATCTGCTATTTGTTCCTTGAGGGCATCATCATAGCCAGCCAAGACAATCTGGTGACATATTCAGGTATAGAATGAGTTGGGATCTTCACTAAGTCTCTGGCAGATAGTATTGAGTTGATCCTTGAGAGCTTGCTTGATCTCTTCAGTATAGTATGTTATTCTGAGGAAGGCCTTCATGTTGACAAGTTTGGCTGCACCATTATCAGTAATAGTGGCTGTATTGAACTTATCTCTGGCAGGTCCTCTGAGACTGACTGGTAGAAGGGCCAATTATATATCTATACCAAGGGCTTATATAGCAGTAAATTGTTCAAAGTCTTTAATGAAGGTCAGGATTGACTCTTCAGTAGTATATCCATAGAATGTGGGAGAATATATTTCCATCTTGTCTTGAATTCTTACAGGGGTGACTCTTGTAGTCAGAGTAGTTATTGTGGGGGTTGTTTATTTTTCAGCTTGAAAGTGAGGGATTCATCTTAAATCACCAGCCAATGGGCACCAAGTTGTCATGTAGTGGTCACTGAGTCCTTCAAATATGCCAGATTCTCTTCAAGGTATGTCTCTTAGACTAACTCAAGTTTGTTATAAGTAAGTTCTTATTGGAGTGCCTTCCCAAGGTCTTATAGTCCTCAAACTTCTTATCTTTAAACTGTCTTGTTATCTCTTAGATTGCTTGCAAGAAAGTGTGTATATTGTACTGAGAGGAACTGACTTTATTTTAGAGGAAATAAGAGAAGTATTTATACAAAATATAATTCAATGGTTGCTAAGATATAAAGCTAAATATAAATTTCAATAACTAAAATAAAATACCAGGACAGGAAAAACTGCTAAGTTCCAGGGTCAGTACTGATGGTTATATAGGTTCAGGATACTGGTATAATTCGATGTCACATCAGAATACTGATGCTGGCATTATTCAGTGTTACATCAAAATGCCAGTGCTGGTATTATTCAGTATAACCAAGGAACTTAGAGCAGAATGTTCAAGACTATAGGGGCTTTATCATCAGAGGTCAGAATGTCTTTGAAGGAGATAAGGTCTGTGAACATCTCATCTATCTCATTATTGTCATTGTGTAGGTCATGTGGGATGATGTCATCACTGATAATATCATCACATTCAGTGGCAGGAAAATTGGGGGCTCTCCAATCTATGAGGTTCTCTTCCACAAAATAAGGAACAAATGTGGGGTCTTGGGGGGGTCTAACCTGGATGCTTGGGCCTTAGAATACTGAGATCAATCTTTGCAGGAATTGGTCTGGGTTATCCTGAAGGATGGGATGCTAGAAGTCTTCTACTTTATCACTATTGAGGGTGATAGTGGACTGGGCTTCTGTAGCCACTCTGGCTTCTAGTGCATTGATACAGCAGGATAACAGATTTCTGAAATCTGAGACTCTAACATACTCTAAGTTAGGGATCAACTATGGTGCATGCCTGAAGATCTGATGGATCTTCTTAGCTATCCTTATTTCACATATATCCATAGAAGTGGCATCTTATAGCTCTTGAGTGCTGGTCTGTGGAAACTCCCAGCAGAGGAGGTTTCCTATTTCATACTTCTGCCACATTTAGAGGTATTCAGTAGTAATAGTGATCCTTGTTTCCATTTCACAGCAGTAGAGGATATAATGATAAGGGTCACCAGTACCCAGGTTAACACTAGGAGTCCTTGAGCAGATACTTATGGCTCTTCTGATGTCTTGGAACATCCTCTCTTCGACTGAGATACCTTGGTAGTTCCTTGACCTTGAGGTTTGGTGAGCGGCAGGCATTTCATTTGTAGTGAGTCTTTGAGCTATTTTGGGATTAGTGAGTCTTGTTGGTTGCTGTTACTATAGTTCCTTGATCCTTCTTTTATATTCCTCAAGATGCTTGTTGTGGAATGTGGACTTTGGAGAGAGAAGCAAAGTGTTTATTGCTAATTCTTACATGCTTTTACGCATCGCCATTAGTGATGTTTACATAATGACGTAGTCAAGGAAGGCTGCGCCACCATATATATCGAGTTGTAACCTACATATTTCAATACTTCCACTCAACGAGATATGCAAATTCCCAAACTGCAATACTAAGCTATAACCACTGCAAATCTCGCTGTAATGTTCAGACCACTATCTAGAAACCGAAAAACATTCGAATTGCCTGCTTAAAGCTCAAAAAATAGGTTGAAAAGTAGAGATGTGAACATTCGTAGATGAGTAATGTTGGTAGAAATCTGCAATGTAGCAATCAATGTTAAAGAAGCTTGCTGTCATTCTATTATTCTATCTCATCCCAAATTGTCCTTAATTACCAGCGTAGAGTCCTGTAATACCCATTCCTTGCACGTATAAGTCAAACTTTGCCTTTGGAAGGGCTTTAGTCAATGAATCCACCGTCATATATTCTGTTGGGGTGTATTCAAGGTGTATAGTGCTGTTTTCCACGCATTCACGTATGAAATGATGCTGTATGTCAATGTGTTTCGTTCTGGCATAATGTATAGGGTTCTTTGCCAAAGCAATCATTGATTGGTTATCTTGCTGGAGTAGCATAGAGTGCCGTTGCTCATATCCCAGCTCCTTTAACAGTTCTCGAAGCCAGATAGCCTCCTTTGTTGCCGTTGACAATGCTTAATATTCCGCTTGTGTAGAGGATGTTGCCACTGAAGGTTGCTTACGCGTTTGCCATGAAATGGCTCCATTGTTTACTTTAAAGATGTATCCAGTCGTAGACCTTCTGTCATCTAAGTCGCCGGCCCAATCGGCGTCACAAGAACCGAATAGGCATATAGTACTCCTGCTTTGCCCATTATCACCACCCAAACTGAGCGTATAGTCCGTGGTTCCTTTGATGTACCTGAAAATTCGCTTGATTGCCGTCCAATGGCTATTGTCATAGCATGAAGAATACTGCACCGCTTTGTTTACCGCAAAAGAGATATCAGGTCTCGTCCCTTGCATAAGATACATGAGGGATCCCACGGCTTGTCGATAGGGGATGTCGTTTCCCTCAGGCATAGTGTCAGACTTCTTTAGTTTCATGAATGTTTCCATAGGTGTCCCAACTGGTTTGCATTCACTCATCCCGAATCGCTCGAGAATATTTTGAATGTATGTAGCTTGCGTTAGGTGTATAGCGCACTCGCACCTGTTATGTGTAATCGATATTCCAAGGAGATAGGATGCTTCACCTAAGTTTGTCATTTTGAATTCCTGGCATAGTGTAGCCTTTATGTTGTTGATTTCACTTGCCATTCTGACTAAAATAATATCGTCAACCCAAATTCCCAGGTATACCATTCCTGAGGATGTATGTCGGATGTATATGCATAGATCGGCTTCACAACGCTTGAATCCGTTGTCTAGGAGATATCCATCGATCTTTCGATTCCACAACCTTGCCGCTTGCTTGATTCCATAGAGCCCTTTGTGTAATTTACATATGAGCTCATTTCCATCATTGTCATATAGTTCGTATCCTTGTGGTTGAAGAACGTATAGTTCGGTATCCACGTCTCTATTTAGGAAGGCTGTCTTAACGTCCATTTGATGTATCTCATAGTCATACTTGGCTCCAATCGCAAGAAGTATTCTAAGCGAAGTCAACTTAAATACTAGGGAAAATGTCTCATCGTAGTCTACGCCGTAGCCTTGTGAGTACCCCTTTACTACAAATCAAGCCTTATACCATTCTACATTGCCATTGCTATCGTGTTTAATTTTATATACCCATCGGGATCCTATGGCTTGTCAATTTGCCAGAAGAGGGACCAAGTCCCATGTGTCATTCTCGATGAGTGAGTTATACTCCTCATCTATAGCCTTTTTCCACTCCTTTTTATCATTCGAATGAATGGCTTCGTCATAGTGTGCTGGCTCACTGGTCATTGCTATGTAAGCACATTTGCAGGTGTAGTTCACATGATGTTGTTTGCGACAAGATGACTTGGGTGGGTTCCAGTAATTTCCCAGATCCACTTGGATTTCGTTATCTATCCCAGATTTGCACTTCTTCTTACCCTTCGGAAAGGTATCCTCTTCATCATCCTCGTCCGTAATTTCTGTTATCCTTGGTTCTTGCAACTTCATTTCCATTTGAATGGGTTGCGGTTTCGCTGGCGTAGGTCCCAAGGATGTTGTTCCGCTAGCCTTTGCAGTTGGCGTAGATGTCGCTGGCTGTACCGCCGAATTCACCGTTGGATTTGAGATAGGAATTTCCACATAAATTTCCTGCTTAGTCTCTTTGAACTGTATGTCACGTGAAATGATCATACGTCATTTCTGCGGGTTCCAAAGTCTGTATCCTGCTCTATCATATCCAAGGAATATATGTTTATCTGCCTTAGGTTCGAACTTGCCTCGGTTGCCACCTTTGTCCAGAATGTATGCCTCGCTTCTGAATATGCGTAAGTGTGAAATGTCAGGCTTGGATCCATTCCATAATTCCTCAGGGGTAAGATTGCTGTCGTTCCTGGATTGCTTGCCAGGATCCTTGCTTAGAGCTCGAGAGAAACAATGATTTCGAATATATGCCACCGTATTCACCGCTTCCGCCCAAAAAGACTTCAGTAAGCCAGCCGTATTCATCATCGTTCTAGCCATTTCCACTACTGTTCGATTGAATCGTTCCACCATGCCGTTTTGCTGAGGTGTATAAGGGGCTGTCGTAGAGTGCTGTATACCGTTCTTCTTCAAGAAGTGTCTGAAACCTTTGTTGACATATTCTTTGCCATTATCTGAGTGTAGGGTTCGTATTCTACATCCTGTCTCGTTCTCCACGGCTGCCTTGAATTCCCGGAATTTGTCGAATGCCTCGTTTTTCCCCGCAATGAAATATACGTGGACTTTGTGTGTATAATCATCAATGAATGTAATAAAATACTTCTTCCCGGAGTGTGATGCCATTCGCATGGGGCCACAAATATCCGTATGAATCAAATCGAGAATGCCAGCCACTCGCTTCGTTTGTTCCTGAAAAGGTTGCTGGGAAGCCTTGTTTGCCATGCATCCATCGCAAAAGAAATCCGGTGGCGTATAGTCCGGTAAACTGTACACGGACTTGCTCCTTATCATCCGTTCCAGGCTCGTTTTACTGATATGTCCTAAGCATTCATGCATTATATGCCAGAAATCCTCTCCTATCGTAGTTGCAGAATATGCGGATGTAGCACCACTTGGCGTGCCATTAATTGCATATAGATTCCCCTTTTTTGATGCATACATTAACTTATTATTGTTCTTCAGATTGATTACCGTTACACCGTTCGGGCATATATTTACTCCTCTGTCCCCACAAGCCATCATCCGGCCTATCGAGAAGAGGTTCTTGCCTATATCTGGAACATATAGTATGTCCACGAAGGTGCCTGAAGGTTCATCAACATTTCCATATAGATGTATGCCTATGTTGCCTTTCCCTTGAGCGTAAATGACATTATTGTCATCTAGCTTGATAGGTATGAGATGCTTGAACTTCTCGTACGTAGAGAACTACTCCCGGTGAGCCGTCATATGCTGTGTTGCACCCGAATCCATGAGCCAGACCTCTTCGCTGTATGCATAAGCACTGTTCGGCATATAGCTTACATTTGCACTGGCGCCGACGTTGACGTCACCATTTTTTGCTATCTGAAAAGTGTTTTGTTGACCAGGATTTATAGATGTTGAACTGGTGGAACTGGCGGTTGGTTCTGAATTTCCTCCTATTTCAATGGTTTTTACATATGGATAGGTCGCCACTTCTGTGAAGAATAGACCTCTGCTACTGCTGTTTTCGTTGTTGGTGTCTACCGTATTTGCCTGCCGTTGTCCTTACTGTTGGCCACCCTTTTTCTTCTTCTTGCGGTTGCAGTCCTGCTCACGATATCCATACTTATTACAGTAAAAGCATTTACCATCGAATTTCTCGCATTGCTGGCCTCGACCTTTGTTCGGCTTGTCTTTGTCTTGTCCACGTACTCCGCCATAGAATGCTTTCTTATCGTATTCCTCATTGACGTTGTTGCTGCCTAGCCTTGTTTCCTCATTTAAAAGGCTTGTGACGACATGCTTATAATCTGATAATCTGCCAGATTCCCTCATAGCAGCGACAACCACGTTGTACGTTTCGGGAAGGCCTCATATAAGAGCCAGGACCTTGTCTTCATCCTTGATGGTGTCCGCCAGCATAGATGTAAGGGAATTCACTTGATTCGCCAGCTCATCGACTCGATTGATGTAGTCCCAGATGCTCTCCTTAGACTTAATTCGAAGATTGAATAGTTGTGCCTTTAAGTGGAATCTGTTTGATGTGGATACCTGTTGATGGTGATTGCATAAAATCTCCCAGGCTTCATTCGCCGTCGTAGCATTGATTACTAGCTTCATTTGCGCATTTGAAAGGGTGAACATAATCTCCCTTAGCGCTTTGTGATCTTTCGCGGTGTCGTATGTCGTTACTTGCGCCTGTGGCTTCCAGTAGTCCTCCAAACCGCATTCTTCAAGGAGATTCTTCATATGATACGCCCATATGGCATAGTCCTTACCGTCAAAGACAGGAATCATCCTCTTTACCATTGACGTTGGCGCCACTGCCAGAATGTTTGTCATCATGGAAGCGAAACCCATTCCGGCTGTGTTTGTATTCATGTTATCAGAACTTGGCGGCGCGCTGCTAGCACTGCTTGAACTAATAGCCATTGTATAGCATAGTGTAGCATATGTGTAAGAGGGGTATATAGCCGCTAACCGGGGCTCATAACCTGTTGTGGAATGTGGACTTTGGGGTGAGAAGCAAAGTGTTTATTGCTAATTCTTACACACTTTTACGCATCGCCATTAGTAATGTTTACATGATGACATAGTCAAGGAAGGCTGCGCCACCATATATATCGAGTTGTAACCTACATATTTCAATAATGCTTATACTATGGTCACAATGACTTACAGTTAGTCATCATTACTCATC
Organism: Jimgerdemannia flammicorona; assembly: GCA_003990745.1. Classification (NCBI taxonomy): domain Eukaryota; kingdom Fungi; phylum Mucoromycota; class Endogonomycetes; order Endogonales; family Endogonaceae; genus Jimgerdemannia; species Jimgerdemannia flammicorona. The sequence continues at coordinate 804 of RBNI01006581.1, read as the reverse complement.
TTGTATACTGTATGATCTTCTTGTACTCTGATCTGGTGGCTTGCAAGGAAAGACTGTCTTCTGTACTGATATCATCATTCTGGAGTCACTATTATAGTATATACAATTTAGCAAATAAGTTGATTTTGAAATTTTACAAAAGAATATGGCTAAATATTTTTGATTAAATAGGGTTATTGATACAGAAATAGTCAGACAATCAGATAAATGTATCTACCATAGCTTAGATATTGATTTTATTTATTTCTATATTCTTTTTAATTTTGTCAGAGTATTTGTCTTTTATATGTCAATATATATTTAATATTGACCTATTAAGCATTTTGAACTTCTGACTATATAGTATAAAGGAGTTAGTAGAAACAATATTATATATATATTAAACAAAAGTATCAGTTATATTATAAGTGTATTTTTTTTTTTAATATTTTATCTATAATAATTCATCTTTAGTCTTAGCATAATATTGTCAGATTTCAGAATGAGAATTGTGTGGAAAGTGTGAAACTATCAAAGATATTTGACTTGAAGCATTATTGGTATTATAAACTATTGAAGACTGATCTGTTGATATATATATTTACATATATTTATATATATATGTATTTGTATATATATATATATATATATATGTATATATACATATATTTATAAGATGTATTCAATATAGAAGTTATATGGAGGATTTAGATTGAAGAATTCAGATTAAATAATTCAGATTGAGTGATTTGGATTGAATGATTTGAATTGAATAATTCAGATTAAATGATTTGGATTGAGTAATTCAGATTGAGTGATTTGGAT
>RBNI01006580.1:0-11179 GCA_003990745.1 Jimgerdemannia flammicorona | reverse complement strand
TTTTTTTCACAACTAGCCGCCTACCGTTCATCTCCTACATTTTCCAAGCCTGGCTAATATAAATGCCGTCCACGCAATAATTCGCCCCCGGAAATATAATACCTACACCAGAGGCTGATGGTACCCCCCAGCAACGGCATAAGTCATGTTGACGCGTGACGGAAGCTCGGAATGGGTTGGATATAATCAGCTATGACTTGGGCTTTCTGTTATTTCCGAAATCCTTTTGGTTTCTATGAGTTCGTCAAATAATACTTGGATGAGAACAGGTGTTTAAATGCAATAGAGTAGTATGGATAGAAATTTTGATGGATATTTCGAAGGGCTTTATTAGTGGGCTTTAAACTATCTGTATGGATACACTGATTGATTTGTAGTTGACTGTAGTTTGTCATTTCTCCTCGGTTGGCTTGACAAAATTGATTGTTGGAATCTGCGTGAATTCACTTTCGTGATGCATACATAACTAAGCGCAGAATGATGAGTGACAACTAAATGCAGAACGATTAAACGTGGAACTATGAATAATAAGTGCAGGGCGGCGATTGAGCGACGGCTAAGCGCAGGACGACAGATGAACAACAGAACGGAGTATACACCATCGAAAACTTCGGCACGGGCTTGGTGAAATAAGTCACGCAAATTCCTGTTCAGTTGACGAGCCTTGTTGCACTGGTACTTTACGCAACACGTCCGGCAGCTGTTAATAAACGACAAGTTGTAATCACTAAAGCCCAGTTCGACCATGACAGAAAGCCATTCAGATAATTTTTCCCCTCAATGGGTATTTGATCCCTTTTACGCCTTTCTCCAACAAAGGAAACCCTTTATTTGAATGTCACGACCCCTCCCATATTATTTCCAGTGACCCCAAATACCAACCCCTACGAATCCTCATCCTCTTACACACATATCACGACTCGGCAACGATACACTTCTTAAACGCCTCCACAAGTGCCTCACGATCCAGGTTCCGCCCAATAAAGACCATGCGGTTGGTGCGGTCTTCATCGGGGTGCCAGGCGCGGTCCTGTTGGCCGTCAAACATCTATGCCGGAGATTCGAATTGTAAGATGAAAAATGGCGAGGGACGCACATGTCCTCAGCACACACGCACTCAACTTACCATGTGCACCCCCTGAAACACGAACCGGTCATCCTCACCGTGTACATTCAGCACGCCCTTCATCCGGTAAATGTCCGCGCCACGTGTCTTGAGAAGTTGGGCCACCCACGCATTCAGGAGCGTGAGGTCCAATGCTCCGGGGAGCCGGATGCCAACGGAGGTCACAAGCGAGTCATGCTGTGGGTGTGTTAAATCAAGTGGGGGAATGGATAGATGGACGAAGCAGAGAAAGATTGGAGACTTACGTGTCGTGACTTGTCTTCCTCGTGCTCATGCTCATGCTCATGCTCGTGGTCCTCCCCCAAGTCATCAACCAACCCCGGCTCCCTTTCCAACACCCTCCCCAAATCGAAGCCTTTAATCCCAAGCACTCTTCCCAGATCGACGCGCCCGAATGTGCATGGGATGACGACCGCATAGGCGTTAATCTCGCGGATCCGTCTTGTCAGCTCCACTTGCTCAGCCTCCGTCACCAAGTCCGTCTTGTTTAGAAGCACGCGGTCGGCAAAAGCAATTTGCTGGGTCGCCTCGGTGGTGGAAGAAGGGGAGGTGGAGGATGGTTCGGTGGTGGAGGACGACGACGGGAGGTGAAACAAGATGTGCTTGGCATCGACCATGGTCACGATGGCGTCGAGATAGAAGTTCGATTTCACGGCCTCGTCCGTGAAGAAGGTCTGGTCAAGACATGAACGCGATGGTGGTTGAAGGAGTGGTGTTGTGAACTAGTCGCGTTTTTGACAAACGCACATCCCTGCATTCCATATACCACCTCTCTCCTTCCTCCCTTCCTTCGTATCTCGAACGCTCACCTGCACCACGGGCCCCGGGTCCGCCAGCCCCGTAGTCTCGATCAGGACCATGTCGAACTTGTCACGGCGAGTCGCGATCAGGTCGCGCAGAATGCGGACCAAGTCACCGCGGACCTGTTGGGTTGTGAGCCACGTGGAATTGGATACAATCAGACAGAGAGCAGAGTGCGGGGATTTACATTTAGAGGGGGTGGTGCATGGACGGGGATAGAATGGCGTGACTTACCCGGCAACAAATGCTGTGTGACGCAGCGAGGACGGAACATACGATTTGAAAATACGAGGCGGTAATTGGTTTAGAGGCACGAGCCAGGTCGCGATTCTCTCAATAAACCCCCACTTCCCTCGGCTGACAAAAAAAAAAAAAAAAAAAAAAAAAAAATGAAAGGACGTACCATCCGTTCTGTGTTTCGAATATCTCCTCTCCAGCGTCTACCACGAGTGCGTCGTCCACACCAACCTCCCCAAACTCGTTCTCAATTACGGCAACGCGTTTACCGTGGTCGGCCTTGAGGATGTAGTTGAGTAGGGTGGTCTGTGTATCCACGTGGGGTATCGACGTGGGGGTGAGTCGCGGTGAGGTGGAGAGTGAAAAAGCGGAGGGACGGGAGGGTTGCAAGTATGGACAGTACCTTGCCACTGCCTAGAAAGCCAGTAAGAACAGTGACGGGGATGCGGGTGTCGGGCCCGTCTTCTTCTGAGTCAGACATGGAGTTGAAGGAAAGGGCTGGACGCAAGATTTGGGTTCGGTTTTCTTGGATGGAAGTGGCTTACCCCTTAAGGCAAACTTTATTCCCAAAAGTCACCCCATCTCCTCTCTCTCAATGTGCCAGTTCTGCGGCCTCGACCCTGCCTACGCTCTGTACTTCGACTCGCTCCCCACCGAACCGCGACCCCTCAGCGCACCCGTCCCCCTTAACATAAACTCAACCTCTGCCCCAGTCCCCAACTTCTTTCGCCTCAAGAAGAAGAAACAACCCAAATCGGTTATCGCCCCTATGGTCAACCCCAAACTTACCCCGAACCAGATCGCTGCGTTCACAAGCGCCCTGTCCCCACAAGCCGAGGTCCTCACTCCCGAAAGCGGCGGCGCGTACCATGCCGCGCTCAAGCGCTGGTCTCGCTCCGCCGAGAAACCCGCCCAGATCGTCGTCAAGCCATACTGCGCTGAGGATGTGTCCAAGGCCGTAAGTATCTTGCACATATCACGTAGCATTCAAATCCGCGTATTCCATCCAATCTCATCATCTCCGGCACAAAAATTCAGATCCTATTCTCCCGTGGTCACAACCTCCGCTTTGTCGCAAAGTGCGGCGGCCACTCTCCCGGTGGCTGTTCCAGCTCCGACGGTGGCCTTGTCGTCGATCTGGGTCTCATGCGCAGCGTCCACGTTAAGCCCGAGGAGAGAATAGTCGTTGTCGATGGTGGCGCCCTTTGGAGGGATGTCAACAGGGCCACGGCGGATTACGGATTAGCCGTCGGTGAGTGTTTTCAGGCTGAAAGGGGGCACATGGTTTAGTCCACGTGAAGGGGGACGGGAATGCAGTGCGTACGGACAGCGCAGGGGTTGAATGAACGGGGTGGCAATGCATCACAGATACAAGGAAACGGGAGCCAAAGTTGTCCTCCAGCTAATCGTACATTGCTATTTTCACCTCTCCTCCTTCCACATAGTCGGCGGCTCAACCAGCCACGTCGGCGTCGGTGGTGTCACTCTCCACGGTGGCTATGGCTTCCTCACCGGCGAGCATGGGTACGCATCGTCATCCGTTTTCCGATCGCCGTTTCGCTCGCCAGATGTCATATCTTACGCAAACTCTCCCTTTTTGTAGCCTTGTCTGTGACAACCTAATCGCCGCTGAGATCATCACCGCTGATGGATCCATCCTCAACGTTTCCCAGACCGAGAATGAGGACCTGTTCTGGGCCATCAGGGGTGCCGGCAACCGGTTTGGGATTGTAACAAAGGTAGGTGGTGCGTCATTTCTAGCTTGGGGTGGGAGGCTATGAAAAGTGCTGGTCGAAACTTGCGGAGGGTCAGCCCTAACATAAATTAACCACCCTTCGCACATCAACAATAGTTTATCTTCAAGGCCTATCCGCAGCCCGATATCGTTTGGGCCGGCCCGCTCGTCTTCCCCTCGGAGAAGCTCGAGCCCGTCATTGAGGCTCTCAACGAGTGGTACGCCAAGGGTGATCCCAAGGCCGCGTGTGGGCTAATTTTGGGCAAGAGTCCCGATGACAAGGTTGGTTTTGGTTTGAGAGGGATGACTATTGTGAGGGGAGTTTTGTCACTGCAGCGCCGCGGTATCACTGTAACTGATATCATAAACAGCTCGTTCAAATGCAATGCTAACACGCTACACCTGAAACAGCCGGCCCTAATCTGCCTCTGCTTCTACAATGGTTCGACTCACGTCGCCCTGGAATCCTTCGCTCCCCTCCTTTCCCTCAACCCTCTCGTACATAACGCGCGAGCGATGCCGTACTGGCAAGCGCAAACTCTAACCGACGACCAACACGACCACACGACAGACCGGATCCGCTTCGCCTCGGCCAACCTTCGTCTCCCGCTCTCCCCACCGCACATCCGCAAGGCGCTGAGCTCGCTCGCCCTGCTCCATCGCCAAGTTCCGCGCGCCTCCAAAACTGGCTGCCTGGCACTGGTGGTGCAAATGAAGGCCGTCGGCAACGTTGGGAGGAAAGACATGTCGTTCCCGTGGAGGGACGGGTGCGTTGATGTTGGTATTGGCGCGAGGTGGGAGTGGGGCGGCGAGAAAGACGATGAGGATAAGGATGCAGAGACCGAGAGGAAGGTTATTGAGTGGCAGGAAGGGTTTCAGAAGTTGTTAGTTGAAGGTGGGAGGGGGGATGATTTTAGGTTGTATAGTAATCATGAGGATCATAGGGGCCCGGCGGCGAGGGAGTATGGGGTAAACTATATGAAACTCCTAGAGTGTAAGAGGAAGTGGGATCCGGAGGGCGTGTTTATGAAGTTTTAGGGATAGTAAGAAGCCGTAATGTCCTTGGATGCGTTCATAAACAGAAACTGTCGAATATTAAAAAATAAGAGGCGAAAAAATACATATGGTCAGAGAGCCATTATTCGTCTTTCTCCTAGTCCATGCAAGCGCTGGTTGGCTTTTCTCACCGGCGTTTTGGCATACATTCCACGCAAGTTCCGTCATGTCGCGACTGTGCTACCTTACAAGTGCGTGCACCTTACAAGTGCACGCCTACTTCCATCGTCCTGTATTTAATTTATTCGGGGCCAATAAAATTTTGGTCGCGTATTAACAATGTTGGTGAAGAGATATTTTCGGCCGCACAGAGCTATCCCACACGATCCTAGCCTGCGTAGGAATCAGTACATATATCAGTTGCGACATGAATGAAATAGTTACGACTTTATGGATATTTTTAGCATGTCTCTACCATCCCTGGACGCATTTGAGATGGATGGCTCACTGCACAATTCGCCATTCCCAGTTTGGGCCGAAGGCGTTTTGGCGCAACTGGCCTCGTCACGGCTTGATTGTGGCCTTGTGTATTTTTTGTGATGGGTGTTGGCGAGGGAATGTGTTGTGGTGACGATCATGAAATTCCCGTAAGGTTACGTTGCGTTGTGTAGTATTGCGGTCTTGAGCAGTGATGAAGGGGAAAGCGCAAGGTGATCATTCAATTGTTTCGTTTCTATAATTGTTGCAAAGACCACCGAATGACTGGTCCTAACACCATATATGACCATCGTTTATTTTCTATATTCGCTTTGTATTTCTTTTTTTTTTTGTTTCTATGATTGTTCGGTTTTACGAGTTTCTATTTTTTAGCTAGGAGCGAAGCCTATATCCAGCATGGCACACAGTGTGCGGCGCCTCACTTCTGACGCTCGTCGTCGCCGCGGCCGCGTCTATCACCGTCGCCCCTGAACTCGTCACGATTCTCCCTGAAGAATTCCTCAAGCGATTCGGGCTTCTTGTCGATGATGTCTTGGAGGTCACCTGCGCGTAAAGGGAGGGATTTAGCGGAATTGTATGTGGACGTGATGGTGTTCGATGGGTAGCGACATATAAATGGGGCCTACCAGAAGTATAATCAGCATCACCCTCCCTGACAAACTCAAAGATATCTAGTATGAACTCGATTTCAGTATCGTTGAGGTTCTTCCGCAGTGGCTTGCCATGGCGGAACTTGCCATCACGATCGCGGCGGTTGCCGTCACGCTCTCTGTCGTCATCGCGACGCTCATCTCCGCGACGCTCATCTCCGCGACGCTCATCTCCGTGTCTACCGTGCTTCCCATCCTCGTCGCGCCACCTCTCAAGCTCCTTCCTCATCTCGGAGCGCGACACGTCCTTGAACTGGATATCGCGCTCACCAATCGCGTCTCCGAGAATGCGCGCAATCTCGTCGCCGCAAAGGGCCTCGGAGCCTGTGAGGCAATACACGTGGCGGTGGTGGCGCTCGTTCATAGGGACCCAGCGGAAACCCTGCGGGGTGGCCTGGGCCTGAGCCTGAGCCTGAGCCTGAGCCTGGGTCTGAGCGCGGCCATGATCGCCATGGTGGTCGCCGTCGCGGTGGTGGCGAGTCAAGGCACAGTAGGTGGCGCGGCAGACGTCGAGGAAGTTGACGGGAGCAAAACGACCGTCGCGGCCGATGCTCATTTTGATGACGCGCTCGTCCTGGATTGCGGGGGCCCAGAGGAGGAAACCTTGCTGGAGAAAGTCGAGCCTGTGTTTGCGTTTCCGGGGATTGTAAGTAGCGAGGATATAGCCAGATGTGTTTGACGTTGACAAACGTGTGAGCAGCCTGATGAGAAGTGAAAAATAATTTTACCTAAAGATGCACCACTTTCCTCTGGTAAAGTTATCCTTGAGGTACTTCTCAAGCTCCCTGAATTCGTAAAGGTTCCTGAGTTTCTGGTTGTTGGACTCGGCGCCAATCCTAAATAGCAAATCGAGGGAACGTTGGTACCAGAAGTCACCATCCCAGTCCCAACATAATGTCTAGTTTTGAGAACTCACGTGGACATCATGAGGACGTGACGAACGTTCTCTTTCTCCATAGCCTCAATAAGGCACTCTCCGTGGCGAACCCGGTTGCGAGTCATTTCTGGGACAAGAATGGCGTACTCACAGTCGCGGAAGGCGCGGCGGAGGGACTTGCGGTCGTCGTAGTCGATTTCCTATCCCAGAATATCTACATTAGCATCCATACAATCACCCCATTTATCCTTGTTAAGTGTAAGAAAAGAGGGGGGGGGGATACGCTAACAAGTACTTACGACAATCTCGGCTCCCATGTCCTTCAAATCGTCGCAGTTTTTCTCGCGACAGCACAGAACACGGATGCGACACTCGCTGTGGCGGTCGCGGCCGTTGCGTTCGGACTCGCGGAGCAGGTAGGCGGCAACGAAGTGACCAAGGTAGCTGTCGCCACCGGTGATGGCGAGAATCTGCTTGGTGCGGGTGGTGGCGGGGCTGGCGTTGGCGGTAATGGTGCGGGATTCCATTTTTTTTTTAGGTGAGATCGGTAAGCTAGGATTTTTTTTGAGTGTGGGGTGAGAATGTCCTTGTTGATTGCGTTGTTTGATTGTTGTGTAGATGAAGAGAGTTGCGTTGGAATGGGGGCTTTTATATGATACTGGGTTGTCAGAAGGCCTGGGTGAGAAAAAATTCAGGGGTAATGTTGGCGCGTGCATAGCGTTAAAGATGGACGTAGCTGCTCCGTGGCGCAACAGCATCACTGCCCACATCCCTTTCACACGTTTACCCATGCATCGTATATGCAGTTAGCAGATATCAACCTTCCAAGACATATTTACTTGTTGAGGTCAAAATAATTTAGATGTTTATATGAATAACTGGTTCATATTTGCAGATAGTTCAGAAGGTCATATCTGTGCTGAGCTCAAGGCGTTGCCACCGTGCTCAACAGCGGCCGTCAAAATGTACATAGAGCAGAAGTCGTCGGGTGAGCGAACTATATTTATTTCTGCGTTCATTGCGAGCATTTCTAAACCATGGTTGAAATAGATGACACGTCCTCCTGAGCGATCAGCTTTGTGCCACCCCACTCCGCTATGCAACTCAGGATGACGTACTATCAAGAGAAATGATACATGGAGGAAACAAGGGAGCGAACCCCTAACGGGGGTTGCACTCGGGTGCCCTGTCGTGCTTGCTGTTGCGAACGCAGCTGAAAACACTTCGTCTCCAACGAAACCGACAAAGCGGAGAGTATATCATCTAACGCGATCGAGGAATTATGAAATCTGAATACTTTGTACAGTGCGTAGTCAAGGTAAATTTGCGTATTATTTTATCCAGGACTCGCCCGTTGCCACCCTCTTGGCTGATTCACAATCTACCATAGCAGATGAATCCATGGCAATTGCTTTCATAAATGCATCAATAGATATACGGTAGTATTTATTTTTCAGGATACAAGAACGAAAAAATAGGTCGATTGCCATTACATTGAATTTCAATCCACGGCCGATTGTTCATCTGAATTGACACTTTTACCAGCAACCACAATTAAACATCTTGTGCCCCAGTTACAAAAGCCGGTGGCCCATTTGCCGTTATTGCTGTAATAATAACACTACCCACGAAAGCGCGAAAACAAAAGCGTGAGTAAGGAAGCCATGAAATTATTATCGGTATAACAAGGTCAAGGTCTACATCTTGACTCACATATAGTCGTTTCCGGGTAAACCGCTGGCTTTAAAAATTGGGATCGCCGAGCCAAACCGGTTTTGTGTAGCCGCAGTCCTGGATGGAATCCTGCGACGAAGACGGCGATGGTGGCGACAACAGTGGTAAGACGCATAATGATGGATGGAGAGGATGGAGGATCTGTCGTTGGATATTCGGTGCATTTATAAGTATTCGTCATTGGGATCTTGGAGGCATATCGGAATACCTCTCCGAAAAATGCTCTTGTTCATGTATATATTACACACTCGAGCTCCGAAAATCCAACAGTAAAAGGCGATCGAATCATCATCAGCAAATGCCGCCTCTGATGTAGCAAATTTGTGCTTCGCTCGGTTCCGAGACTTTGCAACTAGAACGCGAATGCTGAAGTGATTTGAGGAAAAACTAATAAAATAAGGTTAGTTCGGTCGAACCATATGCATGTGAAGATTCGAAGAGAAAGGCAAGACTCCATCACTACCAACTAAAACAAAAGCGACAACGTCCTTTACACTGAATTTCGTCTTGCACAGTCCGTATATACAAAACCCGTTTGCATGCATAAATGCACATGTAAAAAAAAGAATCCGGGTTGCAAAGAGCACTCACAATTACCTAACCGTATAACCAATCAGGCACATATTCCAACCAAGCGGAGGTGGCCGCCGGAAACACAGGCTCGATGGAGAATTTGGTCAAGGACAGCAGGCCGCCAAAAGAATTGACGGTCGTATGGCGCTGTTCATCCGTAAGCAAAGTACGTACGATATCACACGAGATATGTTAACTATAGAAGGTTACGTACTAGAAACAAGGCTAGGCCCTTTTTCTCATATTCGACTTGTATAAAATCCTCGCGAGGACGATTTAACTCCTCATTTACTAAACCGTCAGTTGCCGTAACCTGAAATCTTGCGCCACGTCTTTGGTGAGCCATAGTATTTTCTTCAGGGCATGCGACGAGTTTAAATCCATGCTAAAACTAGCACTCTTCAGCACTATCAAAAAAGATCGACGCTGCACCTTATGGGTTCGCATTCGAGTTTGTAGATTTGGAGTTGTCCAACTATACAGGCCTAAGGGCAGTCTGGAAGTTGAAGGAGGGACGATACGTAAATTTAACTCCGAAAAAAATTCTATCCCTCATTGCCAGAGGCGTTACTTGCAATTGTGACTGGTTTTCATTCGAGGAGTGTGCGGTGGCGTTAGGAGTGTGCGTTCAATAACGAATTGAACCAAATCCAGAACGCCCCTCCGCCGAAGTGTCTCTGCCAAGAGCGCTCAAAAACACCTGCAACAAAACGACTCCTTCGCCGAGATCCCAATTTCCGAGATCCCCTTTGCCGAGATTCATTTTATCCATATTGATTGTGTATCTCGCAAATAGCCCTTACAACGAGTATAATCACACCCTTTTTGACATTGACATAGACCCAAAAGTATCTCAGGGCCAAAAATATTTCCGGCTTCAACTTACAGTTGGCTGATTCACCGCGTGGATTGGTAAGTTCCCAAGCCTTGTACCTCTATATTAGCAACCAACGAAAATGGGTACTTATTGAATCCCCCGATCATGGATAATTTCGACGCCTATGTAGCCTTTGGACGGTGGAGGTCGTGATGGTCCCATAATCCAAATACTAAGCAGCGCCGAGAGTTATTATATGCGGATTCGAGAAGAAGAAAGTTAAATCCCAATGAATAAATATTTTAATATTTACTATATAACGCATTGCATTGGCTAAACTTTGGCGGAAGATAGTAAGTCGTAAGTGTTGTTTGAAGCTTGTAAGTTCTTTCTGTTTCTCGCTCACTATAATAGAAACATGAAACATAGAGATGCAGGTGGGCCAAGATTGTCGAGTTAGTGGAGAGTGTTTTAATTTGACAACGCCAAGCTTTTATGTCAACCACATGATGTCTGATCCTACATATTGATGTGGTACTATGGTGGCATTTTGATACAATAGCATTTCTCACTTAATATATAAGATATTGATTATAGATGACTATTTTTACTAATATAATAATGTTTGTTTTTTATTTTATTTTATTTAAGCATTATATAGCTCAATCAGGTTATTTAAAATATAGCTCAGGTTTATTTTTTGCCTTTATCTTTATGTAATAATCTATTAGCTATGACCTAAATCTGCAGGATTATTTACAGATTTTATTGTGCATCCTCAGTTCTCTTCATACTATATATATATTAACCTGCTCAACACTGAGATGTTCCATTACCAATAAACAACCACACGATACAAATCGTAACACCTATGCAGTACATCATTCCACGACACACTGAAATCAAGAAAACCCACCCCTATATATCTGAATGATATCTGGAACCCCGAGGATAAATGCAAATTTCGACCAACTTTATGGTAAAAAAAAAAAAAAAAAAAAAAACTGGTATATTCCGCGCGTTCGGCAGGCAAGAACCGGTATCCCTAACACGATTTCGCACGTCATTCAAACAAAGCAGCTAAAGGTGAATGCGGTAATGTTATTTCAGATAAATCAGAGAAAGAGCATGAAGA
>RBNI01006579.1:0-11180 GCA_003990745.1 Jimgerdemannia flammicorona | reverse complement strand
CTCCACTCTCTCATGATGAAAGACTACTTTGTCACTATCACCACCTACCCACTACTCTGTTTACAGATCCTTTCTACCAACTGATGACATTGCCCACCCTGGGGCCTCTAACCAACCCACCACCCAGTCAACAGATCTCCCATCAACCCCTCCCATCTCACCAACTTCTTCTGAATACCCAACTACCACTTCTTCTCAAAAACAAAGAGCCAATGTCCAGCCAGCCCCACCTATACAGCTAAAACCCATCCTACAGTGAGCCATCCATTGCCCACACCCCCCACTAACCTAGATTTCAGATCCTCCCACTGCCCTCTCTCTCCATCTGACTTCCTTTCCACATCCAACTGAGCCCCAACTACTAACCAAAAGTCTCTCAGAATCTTACACTCTCCCAGTCAATGTTCTGATATCTGCACAAAACCCCCAACTTGCCCAACATTATAACACTCCTCACACTTAAATTGACTGCCATCCACCAAATGTTCAGCATGGAAATTCAACATAACATTTCTCCACAACATCCTCTACTATACCACCCAGAACTTGGGGAGAAGCCACCTCTACATCTCAGCACTCCATGACCAGACTTCTGCCCAGTTCCACTCCTCACCAATCCCCACTGCCTGCTAGCTGCTGGGCCACAGATCCTGTCCAAGTCTCTGCTGATATTCCACTCTATCACCAATATCAAACTCAGTAAGTGGAATACTCCCCAGAAGCAGTTGATCCCATTGCCACATAGCTGGGCCCCACAGCATCTTCCCCTTATTATCTTGCCAGTACAGGCCTATCTGGTGTGCTCCATCCACCACTCCCCATCAGAAGTCCTTATACTATAGCTATTGGCTTCCATCCAGATCCACTAGAGATAGCAAATCATCTGAGGATTCTTATGGAGAGAATTGCATCTCTCATACCTTCTGCATCAGAGAAACCCAGCCCCCTCCCTGCAGTTCTACTGTCCTTTTCAACCACCAAGCTTATAGACAATGTAGCTGCTTAGGAAGATCTACTAGTTCCAGCCCTTCTTGAACCACCAGTATTGCCAGAGTGTCCCAACTAATCTGGGACTGCCTCTCTGCCCAAATCCAATCTCTAGCCAGTTTCATCAGTCTCTTCACTACCCAAGCTGGAAAGTCCAAATGATAAGTAACATACCACAGCTTGGGAAACCAGTAGACATTCAGTATCAATATCCAGCCTGCTAGAGAGATGTGGTGACCTCCCCAACCTCTCAGAGCCTCCCCCCAAATGGCCACCCTCCTCTCCCACCACACTCATGACAAGACAGAACCATATACCAAGAGAAAGATACCCAGGTACCTCATTACCTCTCCTGTAGAGACAATTGTTCCAATGACATCTCCTCCCACTAGTCCATTCTCCAGCACCATTGTCTCATACTTATGCCAGTTGAGTTTCACCCCAGAGTGTGCCTCATACCAATCCACTGTCTCCTGAAGTACCTTGACATCTGCCACTGAGCCAAGACCAACTACCATATCATCTGCAAAGGCCCCCACCTTCCACACCACACTATATACCAAGAGCTCTGCCACTTTCTGCTGTATCCTATCCATCAAAGGTTCCAATAAAAGGGCATAGAGAATAGGAGACAATGGGTCTCCCTGAGGAACACCTCTCCCCAAGAAGAATGCCAGACCCCAGTGACTATTACACATCAGTGCTGCCCTACTACCCTCCAACAGATTCAACATAGATGCTCAAAATCATGAGGGAACACCAATTCTATCCAGTACCTTGCCTAGCCACACCCACCAAATGCAGTCATATGCCTTCTCCTGGTCCAAAAAGACCAGTCTCCCATCCAATCCACAAGTCCTCGCACCTTCAATAATGCCATGAACCCAATAATTCAGGTGTTGGGTTACAGAAATAAGGTAACGGATGTCACAGCGGAATTCGTTATACTCGGGTGGTGAGATATTTGCCTTTGTTTGGATTTCCGCACCATACCACCTCGATACAACCTACAAGACTTACAGTTACTGTGACGAAGTGGGCGAGTTTAGTTTACGGCCTGTGGTGGGTTACGGATTCTCGAGTCTCCCTCCCCCAATATTTTAACTTTTTGGCTAGGCAGGTATATACATATTGTGGCGTGCGATTTGTATCTCTGATTTGCAGGGGCACGGCTCAATGTGCTACTTGATATCTATACATTATGTCTCCTTATATTTCTCAACAGTATTTCTGGCTCAATGTTCGTTGGGCGCCGTTCGTTTTGTTCGTGCGTCAAGTTGAAGTTCGCGCGTCGTTGGTCACGTGACTGGTCGTTCGAGATGGGAAAGTCGGGAAAAATCAATGGATCGTTCGTACGGTTTCTGGCAGTCGCTCGCGGATTCTTGATATCCTTGGCGGTCTATTAAGCGTATCCTTAAGCGGGTATTGTTTCCAAAGGCGGGTTCTGGGTGGTAGGAGAGGTTCATCAACTTTAACTCTGAGCTTTGTGCTTAAGGCAGTATTGTTCTCTAGAAGGTCTCTTGGAGACAGTAGGTGTGTGTCTTACAAAGTCCTTCCTTTGAACTTTTTCTGTAACTAACTCACTGGCTAACTGACTGTTCACTGCTGACTGAGGTTTATTTATTCGAAATACTGGAGATACATATTTGTACAAGTTGGAGGATAAGAAAGAAACTTAATAAATTTCAGTCTACTAGCTGGCAAAACTTATAGAAACAGAATCCATTAGACTGACTAACTAGATCATGGACACAGAGGCCATTAGCTTGCAGATGCAGGGACAGCTCACAGGCTTAGAGACTACTTACAGGATAAGTATACAATAAATATAAGTACTAATATTTACTTATATAGTATAAAAAATATAAATAAATAATAAATATAAAGCAAATAACTAGATAAATATAAACAGAAGTTTAATAAGTAAATTAAAGGAAAATTGGTCATTACAGACTGAATTAGAAACTAGATATTATGAATTTTACAAAATTTGAAATTAAGTATAATCTGTTATATTTTATTAAGATTTAACTATATATTAAAACTAAATTAGATACTTTTCTATATTATCTTTTCTCAAAATGAATATTAGAGATATAGGGATATATTCTTCTTGAGTTTTTTTTCAAAAGATAGTAAAGTAGATTAGGTAGTCAGTAAATAAAATTCTGACCAAATATCTTTAATATTATTTTCTAAATCAAAAGAGACCTAAAGATAAACAAATAACTAATATACTGTGACGGTCAATCCAAATTAGTAATATGAATCAGGGGAATTAGACATTTGATCGCAGTACCTGAATCCGATTCCCAGTATAGTATAGCCTTATAGTTAGCCAAGTCTTCAATTTAGACAATGTCGAAATATTTCGATACTGGCAAAATCGATGACCCGATATAGTATAGCATTTAGACAATGTCGAAAAGTCTTGACACTTGCTAAATGACTCATAACTTAGCCATGTAACTCAGTAGCCATCTCATAGTTAGCAAACTTGTATAAATAACCTAGTATCTTAGAGTAAATAAACCTCAGATCAAAATAGTTCAAAGCAAAGAGAAAGCAAAGGAACTAGTAAGCCTGTGGGCAGATACACTTCAAACTCACCCACCCCTGCATACCAAGGACTCTGTGGAGTCAAAGAAGATCAAGAATTCAAGATACAGAAATCTGACATACTTACAAGGTTAAGCATCCGCTATGTTACAATACTTTAGACCTTAGGCAGGAGACTTCTTCTTTTAATTCATATTAGTAATCTTCTTCAGAAGATCCAAACTAGAGACTTAATTATTTTTAATACCTTTTTATCTAGAAGAAGTCTCTTTTTCTAATATAAGAATATCTAAAATTTATTGATTGAGTTTTTATACAATATAGTGACTAAAATAGCTAAAGAATAATAGATTACTTAGATTACACTTTTAGATACTTTGATAGTAATAGATAGCTCTTTAAAGATTTCTATAATACTTATAAGATAATCTTGATAATTATTCTAGTAGAGAGATGTAAAATTTCAATAAGGTGGATTTGGTATTTTATATTTCTATAATAACTTAGTTACTTTTAATAAGATTATAATTTCAGCTTTAAGCTAATTATAGTTTCTATAAATAGATAGGTGATGTTTCAGAAGATTACTTCTTTAAGATAAATAATATATAATATATTATAATCTTTAAGTAATCCAGATCTTTCATATAGAAATTGAGCTACTTGATAGTATATATTTAGATAATATATAATAGACTATCTTTATGATATAGAAAATATGAGTCTTAAATTAGAGAATAAGAGTAGAGTAGTAGGCTGTTTGGTAAGTTATATAATAATTAGAGACTATTATAGTAAATACTAATTCTAAAGATATTCTTAGAAATTTAAATAATAAAATTAATATTACTATTGATCTAAGATTTATTTTAAAGTATAGAGATTTGTAACTTAAGTTGATAATTTAGATGAGATCTTCAGATAGTATCTATTTAATAGTTATATTGCTTTATTGTTAAAAAGAGTTATATAATAGAAATTATATTATAAATGAATAATATACAAAAAGATAAATAAGATAAATAAGATAAATAAGAAAATATAGAAAATAAGATATCAAAACTCCTAAATATTAAAGCTATAACTTATACTATAGCTTAATTAATATATTATCTAAAGTATTTATCCTAATTATAAACTCAAAGCAATTGTCCTGAGTATAAAGGTCATTCATTTTATAAATAAATAACTAAAGCAGTTATATATCAAATTAGTTATAAATTATTACTTAGCTAATATATATAAATACTTTAGCATTTATATTTAAAATAAAGAGACTCTTAGTTAAGTACAAATTTCCCTCCATATATACTCTTCTGAGTTTCTTAGTAATGATATCTAAGTTACTTTAGTATTTTTAACTAAACTTTAGAAGTTTATCTAACTTTTGCCAAAACTGAGAACCAGTATATAAATCTAAAAAGAAAACTCCTTTGAATCTAAATTATAAGAGATTTAATCTATGTATAGTAAGAATAAGTCTCTTATAACTATTGCTACTAAAAAAGAGTAATATATTTATTTTTGCTATATATATAAAAACTATACTTTCTCAATATTAGTAAATATTACTAAGTAAAAGAACAATTGAAAAACTTTTTAATATATATATATATCAAGTCTCTAAGTAATATATTATTGTCTAAGTTATCTAAGGATATAAGAGAGATTGAAATAAGTATTATCACAACTTAGTAGTAGTAGAATTTTAATAGGAGAAGAGTTGTGATAGTAGTGGATAGTAAGGTGGCCTTCAAATGTAAGAAAGTGAGAGGGAGTCCCTCTAGGGGGATTAGATAGTGGGATAAAGTAATATATTTATATGTAATAGACTGATAATAAATAGTGAAGTCCAAGAGACTATAAAAAAAAAAAAATAAAAAAAAAAAAAAAAAAAAAAAAAAAAAAAAAAAAAAAGTAGTAGAATTTTGAGTTAAGATAGCATTAAGACCCTTTTGTAAGTTAGAACTAAGACCCAATCTTAGACAGGAGAATATCCAGAACCAATTATAGATAATTTAAAAATTGATCCATAAACTAGAACTTATCTTATTATAGCTATTAGAATTAGATAATACTAATTAAGATCTCAATCAACAGCTTATAGACCAAATCTAAAACTTATATAAGGTATTTAGAAAATACCATCTAGGTCTTAGAAATATCTGTAGTTACTAAAGATTTAACAAACTTATCCAAAGTCATATCTGCTATACTAAGATCTCAGAAATAATTACCACAATTAACCAGAAATTTTTAGATTATATCTCTGATTCTGAAGTATAAATAGCAGCTAAGGAGTAGATTAATTTAGATCAGTATCATACTACTTAAACCCAAATATCTCTTTATCATCAAGTAGAAATCTACTATATAAACTTAATAATCAGATTAGAGTAAAGATAATTAGACTCACTTCTACAAACTTTAGAATAAAAAGTAGAACCAGCTACTCAACTAGAATTAGAAATCCTTTTTAAAAAACCAAGTCAGTATTACAATACTCAGACTTATCAAAAAAGTAACTCTAAAGAAGACCTAAAAGAATACTAATCCAATAATAGTCAATAAGGAACTATAGGCTTAGGAATATTTCATTTAGTTACTCTTAGTGACCAGGAGAGCCAAGAGTCCAGACATCTAAACAAGATCAACTATCAGTTTAGAGATTTAGACTACCTACTCCTATAAGCCTATTTGATCTCATAGTTGGAAACTAAGCAACCCCTAGTTATATAGTACTTCAACTATATTAGACAAAACTCTTATATAGAGAACCAACTTCTATAGTACTCCTACTAATAATTATAATAACTGACAGTTACATCTAAGCTTTAATCCAATAGCTAGCAGCTCTGATAGGAATAGTAGGCCAGATAGCTGAATAGAACAAACTCACTAAGACTTTATAAATTTCAACCTTCAGTAGAAAGAATAATAATATTGAAAGATTCATCAATATAGTTAATATACATATAGAATATTATACTGACCAGTAGAATAATGATCAAGTATCCTCTCAAATGCTCACTAATAATATAGAGAGTACTCTTTAGTAACTATTTGTCACAATAGTAACCTAAGTAGAAACAGTTGTAATTTTTTTTACAGAAACAGTAATAGAGTTTTAGTATACTCTAGAAGAACATCCAGTAACCTGAGAAGATTACTCTCAAGTTATTGTACAGAACTCAATCAATGCTAGGCTAATATAAGATGATCATATTTTTTTTTTTTTTTTTTTTTTTTTTTTTTTTTTTTTATAGTCACTTGGACTTCTTTATTATGAACTATCTAATGTAATAACAAAGAACCACAAACCACTACTAACATATAAGATGATCATAATATAGTCCCAGAACTCAAAACCTTCTTACTAAAAAAATTCTAATATACAGCCTATATTCAGGAAATCTGAAATAAGCTGGCCTATATAAAGTTCTACAAGGATGACAAAGAGGACCTCAAAACCTTTATCATTAGAATAGATATCTATCTTAAGACTATAGAACTTATATATTAATAAAACAACTTAGCTATCAATAGTATTAGAGTCAATTATCTTTTTACAGCCTTATCAGATTTACTAACTCAGAAGATCAAGAAATAGAGCCTTCCTTAGAGATATAGATACTACTTATAGTATTTTGTCTAAGTATAATATAGGGTCTACAAAATCCTAGCTGTCTAGATTTTATAAAACTAAGAACTCAGAAAAGATCAATAAGATGAAAGAGCTACCTCATAGGAAATAAAAGACAGAATAGCCAAAAGAATTACAAAAGAACTAAGTTATTCAGTAATAATAAACAAAGATAGTTCTATAATAAGAACTTATATCTTATCTACAAAAAGAGAGAATATATATCTTATATCTATTCTGAAAAGAAGAATAAAAGATTATCTAGCAAACCAAAGAAATATAGTATTACTATAATTAGAGAAGGACTAGGCTAGAAAAGTCTAGAGAATATTATTAAGATATATATAAAAAATATTCTACAAGACTACTATCTCTACTAAGGTATATTTAACTAATATAGACTATAATCTCTATAGTAGCCAGAACTTCACTATTCCATCAGACTCAAATATAATAGTGTGAACTGATATTGAAATATAAGCTCCCAAAGAAACTTATATCTACTTAGCTAAATAAAGTAGACTGGCCAAAGAATTCAACATAGTCTAGGAGGAGGAGTTATAGATTGAGACTTTATAGGAGAGATTTGAGTCATCTTGTATAACTTTGATAATACATATACTCTTTAATATAAAGATTGGCCAAAAGATTATCCAAGCCATTATTGAAAAGATTCAAAAAGATCTCACTATTGAAGAAGTCTATAACATTTTAGTATAGTTTATTTCTTTTCTCTGTCTTTCTTGAATATTCTATAACCTTCCAGCACTTTCTGCATACTTAGAAATCCCCTTCTTAGTGCTGAGCATTAACTAGTACTTATTTAGCTAGTTATGGAATATTCTGAAAACTTATAGAACTTTATTTGTCATCATTTGTCATCTTTGCTGAGAACTTTCCTCTTGGCATTTTCTTTTGATTTCTCAGATCCTTTCAGATCCTTCTTTCAGATCTTGTATAAATATCTCCTTTGTTTTTATAAATAAAGTCTCAGAATATTTTCTCTCAGAAATCCTTTAAGAATACTTGAATCCTTAGTATCTCTTCGAGCTACTTAGGACTACTAGAGCTAGCTGCTTCCTTATTTAGAAACTAGAATCATTACACTTGGTAGCAGTGGTTAAGTTACACCTAGCCTTATCAAGACACCTCTTAAGATATCAGTCACAACACTATGGAGGACAATGAGTGGAACCCTTCATACAGTATCTATGGTCCAGGCAATGTCTCATACAATCAGCAAGAAGAAGAGAAACAGCAAAACCCTACTCAGTCAAACAGGGCCATCGAAAGTCTTTTGCAGACTGCATTAGCTCAGATTGCTCAACTTCAAGAATGTATAGAAAGAAAGGAAAGCAAGGCCTCTGCTCATACCTCCACACCTCTACTGATATCAATATATCTGACAGCAGTCACTATCAAGCCCCAGAAGTCTGACACCTTTGATGGTCAAAGAGGAGAACTGTCTACTGATGCCTGGCTTTTCCAATTAGAGCAATATGGAGAACTGACCAATTTGGAAGAAGCAACACTAGTCCAATTCGCTGCCACACTCCTCTGAGAGAATGCTGTAATCTGGTGGCAAAATCATGTCCAGAATACCAGATTCTCTGGCCAAATCAAGACCTGGAGTGAATTCTCTGATGCTATTCAAGACCAATTCAAACCAGTCAACAGTACCAAGGCCACATGAGACTGTCTGGCAAATATCAAATAACTCAAGTTTGTGCAAGTATATAATACACAATTTCTATCAATCCTGCTAGAATTACTATATGTCACTGAAGATGAGAAGGTCGACAAGTACATCCGAGGCCTAAAAGGTCAAACCCAAGTTCATATTGAACTAGAAGAACCCAAGGACCTAGATACAGCAATGAAAATTACTAATAGGTTTGATGTCATCACCTATGGTCACTGCTTCGAACAGAAGAGACTGCCTTTCAACAATAACAACAACCACAAAAGGGAGGAACCCAAAGTCAGAACTGTTGGACCTGCCCCCATAGACCTAGATACCATTGACAAGAGCAAGAAAGGCAAGCTTATACCTAAGGAAAAGGAGCACCTCAAGAAGGCTGGAGCCTACTTCTTTTACCATCAGTCTGATCACATTACAACCAAATGTCCCAAGAAAACTGCTGAACCAAAGAGGATTCTGGTCCTGTCCAAAGACACCCAAGGTCAACCAGTTGAACAAGAAGTTATACTCAATTTTATGTGAGTCAACCCCAAGGCCCAAATCCCTCAAGTACAGTCAGAAGGAGCTATTGGTTTGGACCTTCAAGCAGTACAACAAGTTACTATTCCAGCATATGAAAGAAGGCTCATTCCAACTGGCCTTTCAGTCAAGATCCCCAAGGAACATTATGCAAGGATTGTACCAAGATCTGGCCTCAGTTTCAAGCACTCATTGGATATGGGTGCTGGAGTCATTGACTCTAACTTCTAAGGTGAAATACAAGTTCTGCTAGTCAACCACAAGAACCAACCATACACTGTCAATGAAGGAGACAGAATTGCACAGCTCATTCTGGAGCGAGCCACCCTACCAGTCATCAAAGAAGTCACCAAGCTGTCTTCAACCAAGCAAGATCAGAAAGGCTTTGGCAGCACTGACAAAGTTGTAAGCATAGTTGAGAACCAAGTCAATTCAATGCTCATTTTCAAAGGTCTAGTCAAGGGACAAGAACTAGATGTTCTCATAAACAGTGGAGCTGTTGGGAACTTCATCAACAAGAACCTCATCAACAAGCTCAAGATTCTTACCAAACCAGCTGGCAAGAATGGTGGAGTTGTCACTGCAGATGGCACCACCTTACCAATCAACTCAATTGCTACTAAACTCCCTCTCAAGATCCAGAAGTACTGAGAACATTTAGATTTCGAGGTAGCACCACTAGGAGACCATGACCTGATCCTAGGCAAATCCTGGCTTATATGATACAACTCTCAGATTGATTGGACCAAGAATGAAGTCACCTTAATTCAGGATGGAGCCAATATTACCATCAAGCCAGACAAGACTCAGATGAGAACCCCAATTGTTACCCTTTCAGCAATTCAGTTCAAGAAGGCCCTCAAGAAAGCTACCTGTGCCTTTGTGGCACTGATCCAACCAAAGAAAGAAGACAAGAAGCTATCTATTAGTGAAAGTATCAAGTTACTGCTGAACAAGTACAAGGATGTCTTCCCAGACAAACTACCTGGTCTACCACCTTCAAGAGATCATGACTATGAAATCAAGTTGGTACCTGATACAGCTATACCTAAGAAGAAAATATACTGTATGTCTCTACTTGAAATTGAAGCAGTCAAGAAGAAACTCAATGAACTCATTGAGCAAGGAGCCATTCAACTAAGCAAGTCACCCTTTGGCTCCCCAGTCTTATTTGTTAAGAAAAAGAATGATACTCTGCGAATGTACATAGACTACTGAGCGCTCAACAAGATCACAGTCAAGAACCATTTTCTGCTACTACTCATAGATCAAATCTTTGATGCTCTCAAAAATGCAAAGTACTTCACCAAGATTGATCTCACCTCTGGGTATCACCAAATTCGAATCAAGCCAGAAGACATACCCAAGACTGCCTTCATGATATCCTTCAGACTCTACGAATTTCTAGCCATGGCCTTTGGTCTCACCAATGTACCAGCAACCTTTTAAGATCTTATGCAAACTGTCTTCAAGGATCAGCTCTATATCTTTGTACTTATATACATTGATGACATCCTGATCTTCAGTAGCACTGAAGAAGAACACCTCAAGTACATTGAATAAGTCCTCAAGATCCTCCACAAGAATAAGCTCTATGTAAAGCTCAAGAAATGTGAATTTTTCAAGGATCAAGTCGAATACCTTGGACACATTGTATCAGCCAAAGGAATTCAAGTAGACCTAAGGAAAATACAAGCCATTGAACAGTGGCCTGTACCAGCAAACCTCACTGAACTCAGGTCCTTCCTTGGTCTGGCTGGATACTACCAT
>RBNI01006578.1:0-11181 GCA_003990745.1 Jimgerdemannia flammicorona | reverse complement strand
CATACCTCATTCTGTATACTATGCTCTTTCTACCACTAGAGAGTAACAAATACATACTTTAGATATATACCTGAAACCCCAACATATGTATAAGGTCATATTTGAGCTAATTTGCATAGCTCTCACCACCTCAAGAAGAGTGACAGGTAAAGAAAAAACCCTCCTCAAAGTACAAAATAGTGAGTAGAATCTGATTCTCTTTAATGAGATAAGTAGAGAACTTACATATGAGATAAGAAGAGACCCTCATTACTTAAGTCTGTAGACCTCAATTATATTACTATATCAGCTCTTAGTTCTAGTTATGTAAGTGCACAACCTCCAAGTCACTGAAATCACACGCAATCTCCGAACAAATCTGGAAATCATCTGCCTGATCATGAAGCTGAGTCAAACTGAAGTCACAGTATACAAAGCTGAGTCAACATGAAGTCATGGAACACAAGATTCACACAAACGGAATCTTACTAATCAGGACCAAATGCATATGTACCAAGCACCAAGATGCATCGAAAACGAAAACCAAAACAAACAACAACCACAACTTCTGAACATATACAAACATGACCACTGAGATCTACAACTGCATCTGTGCTGACATTTGGAATGCCATTGTCAACCAAGCTACACCCCCTCTGCTCTTTATAAATATCCATAGCCTAGCACCCCTCTACTTTGTGGAAGCCCGATGGAATGCCCTGAACATACTTAATGAGGCCTACCAGATCAGACAAATCTCAAGCTACTACCAGATCGGCTGCCTCCTGGAAGACATGGTTGAACACCACTATGATACAGATATTACCCAGATGTCTCAACACCAGAAGCTCATCGCCTGCAAACACCGAGAACTCTTTTATGAGTACAGCACCTTTATTCCCTACCTCTGAGTTACCACTAGCGAAATGGTTGCTACTCTGTTCTATGGCCAAATCGATGACATGATACAAGAACTCAACCACAAGTACCTTAAGTATGTCGAGACCACAGACAGAACCTTCCCACACCCTGATGACCATATTCTACAAATGCCTCAAGTCAGTTATGCTATGAAGGATGTCTATGATATAATCCATTTCGACAAAGATGAAGCAGAAGATAATGATCCCTCTGATGCCGACATGACCTCCAGCCAAGGATCCCTGCCAACCCTGATTATACCACTAACCTTGCCAATGAACTTACAATAGTTCATAACCACATACGAGACTTATTGGGACAATGACCACTGGTATAAATACCAATCTGCATTCACCTCTGATTACTTCAACTACAATGAAGAGACCAGAGAACACAATCTGTATCTTCAGACAACCCTCAAAATTGAACCAACAACTTCACCACCTGAGTATGAGCAACACAAACTATAGCCACCAGCTTACTACAACCCTGTGACTCATAGTGCCATAACCTATAGAAGGTATGCAGACAGTGAATCTGATAAAAGCAAAGACAATATACCCCTCCTTTACCCACCAATATCTTATTCAGCATATGAGACAGATGATGCTATCCTGTGGGATAGAGATGAAGTTCCAATGTATCATTACCTCAGTGAACAAGGAGAAGTAATCCATGAACCACTCTTCCTAGATGACTACTTTATCAGAGAGGATATAATTGATGGTGATATCATCAAAGACTACCCAGACAGTGTCTAAACCTATAAATAGCCTAGCAGTCATAGTATAGTTAGATTAGCCTTGTATGACGTGACTGTGAACTGACTCAGCAGTCAGACGATCTCTTGATACATATGTCAGATCACACTTGTACTATATGACTATATTCCAACTCAGCAAAGTACTTAGTACTACATCCATATTTAGCATAGTCCAGATAGCCCCTCACTAGTATAAATACCCCCTCCCCCAGACCTCAGAATCTCAGACCTGAACAATTTAAATACAACTTCTGAGCACTTCCCCACAAATATCCCTTCACACAACTACTCCTAATATAGCAATATCATGAATAGCGAATAAACCTATTTAATAACCCACAAACCACTCTTAAGTAAATCTGCTCTCCATTAGGTCCCACTCCTAACCCTGTCACGAAATTTCCTAATTGGGTATTGTCTGCAGCGATACACCAATTCAACTAAGCTAGTCTTAGTTTCTTAAACTTCCTGAGATATAGAAAATCCAAACATCCAGAACTAGTCCAAAAAGGACTTTGGTTGAGACGTCAACCCGATCTTGAAATCAATAAGCGTAGAGGATATACTCTATATGAAATTGATCTTAACCTTAAGAAAACAGTCTTCTAGAATATCCAGAACTTCCAGAAAACTCTTTCAGAACTACATATTGGTTACTCTAAAAAGCAACCCTCTTACAACTTAGTAGCAGCAGTTTACAATCCAATTCCACTTCAAGACGCTTTCTCACCCTGCTACAAACCCCTCTGCGAATTCCTATAAGTTGGTATAAAGCCCAACCTCTGAACTGGAATTTATCCTGAACCATCTG
The DNA here is from genome assembly GCA_003990745.1 of Jimgerdemannia flammicorona. Taxonomy (NCBI): domain Eukaryota; kingdom Fungi; phylum Mucoromycota; class Endogonomycetes; order Endogonales; family Endogonaceae; genus Jimgerdemannia; species Jimgerdemannia flammicorona. Next base: position 8,707 of record RBNI01006578.1, on the reverse strand, counting down.
ACAATCTGGAGAGAATTGAACCTGACATACAAGGACAATTTGACCTCCACACCTGCAACAAGTGGGACAAACTTCACTCAAAGAAAGAAGTACTCCAACTAAATCAGCAAATAGGCAAAACCCTATTCACTGAACTCCTTACACTACACCCAGCAAGTCAAGATGAAGAAGGTCTTATAGAAGCCTTCTTTATTCTTCTCAATAAGAGTTTTGTCAGCTCTACAAATTCGAGCAACCTAGGACAACCAGCAGCAGCCTTTCTAGTCTTAGATCCTCATGAAGCCCAAGCCTCTATAGCCAAGTGGCTCAACTCTACTGACTTTCACTGCACCAGGACCAAGACTACACTATACTACTGATTCCAGAACAGCAAGGCCCACCATATTCTTAAAGAAGAAGCAAGAGAAACCCTTCATCAGCTACCAGACTCTGAACCAGAAGCAGACCCTGCCACTGCCCTACCTGAATCTGAAACCAATACCAAACTGGAACTTGACTTTGAATTAAGTCCATCTGAAATCAGATATACAACTGATTCTGTCTACTTTGATGCTGAGCAAACCCAATTATACAGGGACCAAACTGAAGAGGAGAAGGAGTATCTCAGTGAATTCGATCCCGGATACACCTCCAAAGGAGAAGTACCTCCATCAGGACAAAATACACCTATACAGCAACAGACAGCTATCTATCAAGTCCTTACTCCAGACCCACAACTACTACTCCAGCAACTTACACAGACCCAAAGAACCCCATCATACTCTGCACCAGTACCTCAAGTAGTACCAGTAACACCATTACCAGTAGTCCAGCCATCTCTAGTAAATAACATGGTAAACTAATAGATTCTAGACCTCACAGCCCAGGTAGCCATAATGGCAGCAACCATTACTGCCTTAGCTAAACAGACCCGACCTACAAAAAATCTGAGCTTACCTACCTTCAATGATACTGCATAAGAAGTCCAAAGCTTCATTAGTGTAGTTGACATCAACTTTGAAGCCAATCAATGGACCAATGAGCGAGTTGCTGACTGCATTCTAACAAACAATCAAGACCATACTCTGGAACAACTCTTTGCTACAACTACAGCCTATGTCCACTGAGTTGTTACATTCTTCCAAGGACCTGCCAAAGAATGGTGGCGAACCCTTCCTGAAAAACCCCTCACATGGGACACCTGACCTGCAGTAGTTGCTCAGAATGCAGCAAATAATACCCCAGGATATGGAATGCATCCTGCAGCCCCTGGACTCAAACAACTTATGATTGCTCAATACTGCAGTGAAACCATGATTGCTGAATCTCGAGTAAAACTCCACAACCTCAAATTTGATGTACATGGCAAAGAAGAATTCAAAACCTTCTGTACAAAACTCGAGTCACTTCTGAACACTGTTGGCCTAGAATATATTGCCAATGATGAAGCATGAAATAGTACAAGAGCAGACCATTTATTTGATGCCCTGCCTGAATGGCTTACTAGAAAAATCTGAGAACAAGGCCGCCCAGTTAGTTGTGATCACCAACAATAGTGCCTGGTAAGAATCAAGACTATGGTCAAGCAAATCTTAACAGCTGGACCAATTCTGCCCTGAAGACAATTCAACAATAAGGAAAAAACTTGGACTAAGAAAGAAGAACCCAAGCATGAAGCATCCCGAGCTCCCTCCACATCCACCTCATGGACACCCAGAAATCATGAACCTACCCAGCCAAGTACCTTCAAGAAACTTACTGAAGGAGAAAGGAATGAACTTTGAAGAAGCGGAGCATGCTTCTATTGCTGAAAGACAGAACACATGGCCAGTGCCTACCCTAATCGAAAACCCCGAACAGCAATATGAGCAACTGTTACCACTCTGCACCACCTCAACAACCTGACCACCAGAACACTAGACTTTATCAAATTAAGATAAACTGCTAAGGCCCCAACCAAAGAAAGTCAAAAAGTAGCTGGATATGACCTGTATGCAGCCAAAGAAGCTACAGTCTCCAACCAAGAAGTCAAGCAAGTTTACACAAGAATCAGTATCCAAATTCCTAAAGGACATGTTGGAAGAATATGCTGTCGCAGCAGCCTAGCATTGAAAGGACTCTCAGTAGAAGGAGGAGTTATTGATGAAGATTATACAGGCAAAATCATTATTCTCATCTGAAACCATAGTTGGACACCCTTCAAGATCTCCATAGGTTTCTGCATTGTGCAGATCCTATTTGAGAAAATCGAGTCAACTCTGACAGTCAAGGAAGTCCCTGAACTACTGCCCACCATCCGAGGATCCAAAGGATTTGGTTCATCAAACAAGGCCCCAGCCCAACTTACTATAAACAAGGAAGAACAATTCTATAAGAAAATCAAAGATGGATATATACCAAGTGGCCGATGCCCCTATGGTATTAGAATGTACTCTTCCCGAATGATTGATAATTGCTTCTCTTGTATCAATGAACTGACTCAAAGAAGAACCAACAGAAGGAAAGCTCCTACAACTGAAATCACTACCATTGGATCAGACAAACTACTTACACTTAAAGCTTTTATCAACTGAGCACCTATCAAGATTATGATAGACAGCAGTGCCTCAGGCAACTTCATCAATGATGAAACAGCCAACAGACTCAAGGTCTTCACCTCCTCAGTACAACAAACTCAAGCAGTTGCTACAGCCAATGGAACCTCACATGTCATTAGCAAGGAAGTCTGCAATCTGCCCTTCCAAATTGATGACTATCGAGTACATGTTACCCTCCAAATTGTACCACTCTCTGACAATGAAATCATTCTTGGGACTCTATAGTTAAAACAAGAGAACCCTATGATCAATTGGGTAAACCATTCTTTGACCATCAAGAAAGGACACCACAACTTCAAACTGCAAGGTGAAAAGGACCTACTCAGTTCTAGTAACCCTGGACCAAAGATCACCCATATCAATAAGCTACAACTCAAGAAATTGGCCAAGAAATGTCCTCTCTTCACTATCTCCATCCACCCATCCAAAGGAGAACCCGAGAACTCTGAAGAAGACTTTTCCAAAGTTGACAGCCATGTCAGACCACTACTCCAGAAATTCCGAGATATATTTCCAAAGAAGCTCCCAAAAGGCCTACCTCCCAAACAAGCAGTGGACCATGTCATCAAGACTATTCCAGATGCCAAACTAGCCTTCAAGTCAATCTACCACATGTCTCTGAGAGAAATTGATGTACTTAAGAAAGAAATCGATGAACTCCTAGAACAAGGATTCATCAGACCCAGTGTATCACCCTATGGTGCACCAGTCCTCTTTATTGTAAAGAAAGGAGGAGACCTGCGAATGTGCATTGATTACTGAGACCTCAATGAACAGACAATCAAGAACTATTGCCCACTACCCAGAATCGATGAAATATTTGATAGACTTACCAACTCACAATTTATGAGCTCTTTTGACCTACAAAATAGTTACTGACAAATTACTATAAAAGAAGAAGACATCTACAAGACAGCCTTCCGAACCTGTTATGGACACTTCGAGTTCCTGGTTATGCCTTTTGGCTTGACTAATGCTCCTGCAACATTCCAGACACTAATAAATACCATCCTGTACCCATACCTGGACAAATTTGTTGTAGTCTATATTGACGACATCCTAGTCTTCAGCAAAACCCTGGAGGAACATCTTGAACACCTTGAACTAGTACTACTGAAACTCCGAGAAAACCGACTCTTTGCAAAACTCAGCAAATGTGAATTTCTCCTAAAAGAAATCCAATTCCTTGGATATATTGTTATGTCAAATGGAATCAAAGTGGACCTCAGTAAAATCTCTGCAATCATAGATTGGCCCAGACCCAAGAAGCTGAAAGACCTACAGTCATTCCTAGGACTAGCAAATTATTACAAGCAATTTGTTGCCAACTTTGCTAAAATCACCACTGTACTCACCCAAATGACCAAGCATAGTAAGAAAGAAGAACAGCCCTGGACCATGAAATAAGAGAAAGACTTCAACAATCTTATAAATTGGGGATCTGAGCAAGATACTGCCTTTCAAGCACTGAAGGATGCCCTGATAACCACTCCAGTACTTCAAGCAGCAAATCCTACCCTACTATATAAAGTTACCACTGATGCCTCTAATCTAGCCCTTGGAGCAGTGCTCATGCAAGAAGGACACCCTGTGGCCTATCACTCCTGCAAGTTCAATGATGCTGAAATTAACTATGCAACTCATGAGAAAGAAATGTTAGCCATTGTAGACACTCTGATCAAATGGCGACCATACCTGGAAGGAGTACACTTCACTGTATTGACTGACCACAAGTTATTAGTCAATATTAAGACACAGGCTACCCTTTCTCGAAAGCAAGCCAGATAGATGAAAGTCCTCACCAACTTTGACTATGAAATCCAGTATCGCCCTGGCAAGAAAAACATTATTGCTGATACAATCTCTAGACTACCAATTGAAGAAGTTATCCAACCTTGATTACAAACTCCATCATAGATTAAATTATCACAGCATGTGCTGATGATAAGGAAGCTCAAGCACTCCGAGAAATCCTGAATAGTGATGATGCTGACAAGCATACCCGGTATAATCAATACCAACTCAGGGATACTACCATTTACTACAAGGACAGATTGTATGTTCCAAACAACCAAGACCTCAGAAGGACTATTCTATTCGAATGTCATAATGCACCTATAGCCGGACATTTAGGATTTGACAAATGTTATGAAGTTATCTCTCGAAACTTCTATTGGCCTCGCATGGCAGATCAACTAAAGACCTACATCACTTCCTGTGATGCCTGCCAATGGAATAAGTCCTTAATACTAGCAAAACCTAGCCTACTCCACTCTATCCCAGTACCATCTGCTAATTGGGAACAAATCTCTATGGACTTCATTGTATAACTACCCCGAACCAAGAATGGAAAAGATGCAATTGTTGTCTTTGTAGACTATATCAGCAAATAAGCCCACTTTGTACCAACTACTACTACTACAACAGCACCAGACATAGCCACACTCTTGTTTGACAATATCTTCTGCTATCATGGTCTTCCTAAGATTATTGTTAGTGAGCGAGACCTAAAATTCACCAGCCATTTTTGGAGAGCCCTCCATGCACACCTTGGAATAAAACTTGCACTATCTACAGCCTTTCACTCTAAAACTGATGGCCAAACTGAAAGAATGAACTGAACTCTGGAATAGATACTAAGGAACTATGTTTCCTACAGACAAGATGATTGGCATGAACACCTCACTACAGTCAAGTTTACCTATAACAACAGCAAGCAAGCCTCTCTTGGAATGACCCCATTCTTCGCCAATACTGAACAAAACCCAAACACCTCTTTGACACTTATCTGAACCACTGAAGAACCCTCTACAGTCGAAGCTGTTGAAGAATTCCTGCTTCGAATGTGTAATCTAAGCCAGATTACAATTGAGAATTTATCATGAGCTCAAGAACAACAGTCACAGTATATTAACCAACACCGCCATGAAGAAACCTTTGATATTGGTGAAAAGTTCTACTAGACATCCGAGGATACCGAGTTGACAACCTCAAGCACAGACCATCTACAAAGCTGAACAGCAAGTTCATTGGACCATTTGAAGTCATTGCACAAGTCTTTCCAACCTTCTACAAATTGGTGCTACTAGACACCATTAAGATTCACCCAGTCTTCAATGTTCAATGTCTCAAGTGATACAATGAAAATGGTGATGAACTATTTCCAAACTAGACCACCAAACCACCTGCACCTGTCATTATTAATGACCAAGAAGAGTACAAAGTTGAACAAATTCTCAACAAATGTGGCCACAAGAACCACTCTGAGTACCTTGTCAAATGGAAAGATTATCTGATCCATGATGCAACATGGGAACCCAAGACCAATCTCCAGAATGCTACCAACTTAGTTTAAGAATATGATTTCTTGAACAACTAAAACCAAATACTCCACACCTACCCATACATACTATATATTACCCTTCTGAACATTATAATTATCATGAACAAAATCAAGAACTCAGCAAAATAAGACAAGAATACCGACCCTCTGGAAAAATAGCAAAACTGAAAGCCAGCCTATTCTCCCCATACCACTGGTGGGAAATGAGGTATAGACATTTAAGAAGATTCCTTAGAGAAAATTCTCCAGTAGTGAATGATGTCAGAATCACTTCCAGTGCACGGCATTAAATATATGACCCTTTAACATGTGAATCCAATGTGTTAGGCAACTGTACTATGAGCATGCCACTTTCTAAAAAAATGGACTTCACTAGACTTTTGACCTCTCAATCAGTGTAATAATACTAGAACAAAATTAGAAGGCTCCAATGAGGATGTTGAAAGTTAAGAAGGAGAGAGTTGTAAGTGCACAATCTCCAAGCCACTGAAATCATATGCAACCTCCAAACAAATCTGGAAATCACCTGCCTGATTATGAAGCTGAGTCAAACTGAAGTCACGGCACACAAAGCTGAGTCAACACAAAGTCATGGAACACAAGATTCATATAAATGGAATCTTACCAATCAGGACTAAATATATATATACCAAGTACTGAGACATGTCGAAAATGAAGAACCAAAATAAACAACAACTACAACTTCTGAACATATACAAACATGACCACCAAGATCTATAACTACATCTGTGCTGACATTTGGAATACTATTGTCAACTGAGCCACACCCCCTCTGCCCCTTATGAATATCCATAGCCTAGCACCCCTCTACTTTGTAGAAGCCTGATGGAATGCCCTGAATATGCTTAATGAGGCCCACCGGATCGGACAAATCTCAAGCTACTACCAGATTGGCTGCCTCCTGGAAGACATGGTCGAACACCACCATGATACAGACATTACCCAGATGTCTCAACACCAGAAGCTCATTGCCCACAAATACCGAGAACTCTTTTATAAGTACAGCACCTTTATTCCCTGCCTCTGAGTTACCACCAGCGAAATGGTTGCTACTCTGTCCTATGGCCAAATTGATGATATGATACAAAAACTCAACCACAAGTACCTCAAGTATGTCGAGACCACAGACAGAACCTTCCTGCACCCCAATGACCATATCCTACAAATGCCTCAAGTCGGTTATACTATGAAGGATGTCTACAATATAATCCATTTCGACAAAGATGAAGCAGAAGACAATGATCCCTCTGATGCCGACATGACCTCCAGCCAAGGATCCCTGCCAACCCTGATCACACCGCCAACCTTATCAATGAACTTACAACAGTTCATAACCACATACAAGACTTATTGGGACAATGATCACTAGTACAAATACCAACCTGCATTTACTCCTGATTACTTTAACTACAATGAAGAGACCAGAGAATACAATCTGTACCTTCAGACAACCCTTGAAATCGAACCAACAACTCCATCACCTGAGTATGAGTAACATGAATCACAGCCACCAGCTTACTACAACTCTGCAACTCATAGTACCATAACCTATAGAAGGTACGCAGACAGCGAATCTGATGAAAGTGAAGACAATATACCCCTCCTTTGCCCACCAATATCTTATCTAGTATATGAGACAGATGATGCTATCCTGTGGGATGGAGATGAAGTTCCAATATATCATTACCTCAGCGAACAAGGAGAAGTAATCTGCGAACCACTCTTCCTAGACGACTACTTCATCAGAGATGATGTAATTGATAGTGATGTCATCAAAGACTACTCAGACAGTGTCTAAACCTATAAATAGCCTAGCAGTCATAGTATAGTTAGATTAGCCTTATATGATATGACTGTGAACTGACTCAGCAGTCAGACGATCTCTTGATATGTCAGATCACACTTATACTATATGACTGCATTCTGACTCAGCAAAGCACTTAGTACTACATCCATATTTAGTATAGTCCAGATAGCCCCTCACTAGTATAAATACCCCCTCCCCCAGACCTCAGAATCTCAGATCTGAACAATCTGAACACAACTCCTGAGCACTTCCCTACAAATATCCCTTTATACAACTACTCCTAGTATAGCAATATCATGAATAGCAAATAAACCTATTTAATAACCCACAAACCACTCTTAAGTAAATCTGCTCCCTGTTAGATCCCACTCCTAACCCCATTACGAAATTTCCTAATTGGGTATTGTCTGCAGCAATACACCAATTCAACTAAGCTGGTCTTAGTTTCTTGAACTTCCTGAGATATGGAAAATCTGAATATCCAGAACTAGTCCGAAAAAGGACTTTGGTTGAGACATCAACCTGATCTTAAAATCAATAAGCATAGAGGATGTACTCCATATGAAATTGATCTTGACCTTAAGAAAATGGTCTTCCAGAATATTCAGAACTTCCAGAAAACCCTTTCAGAACTACATAATGGTTACCCTAAAAAGCAACCCTCTTATAAGTTAAGTATAGCTAAGATGCCTGATCTGAGTAGCTTTGGGCCCCCTGACTATCCCTAATGACTAAGACTCAATCCTATAAATTACCAAAAGAAGCTGAGAGTGGTACCTACTACCTAACTACTCTGTATCAATCAGAAGGCCCCACTGATATAGTATCTGCTCTAGCCCTGATGACTACCCTCAGCCTAATACTCTACTGGTCTACTGTAATTGTCCTTCTTTCTATCTGTGATAGCTATCTCCTCTCCCATTCTGACTCTATCAGAAAAGCAGTTACCTATACTAGAAC
>RBNI01006577.1:0-11182 GCA_003990745.1 Jimgerdemannia flammicorona | reverse complement strand
AAGTCCAAGAGACTATAAAAAAAAAAAATAAAAAATAAAAAAATAAAGTCCTTCAGAACTACATAAAAATACTCACCCCTCATCAGAGAAAGGAACTGCAGCTCTAAACCTAAAGTATATAGCAAATAAAGAAGATACTATATATTTATTCAGGATATACAATACTGAACATTACAAGAAAAGAAATACTATAATTAATCATTAAGAGGATATTTAGGTGAAGAATAACTCAGCAAGATATAGCAAAACACATTTAAATAACTCCATTCATATCATCTGTATCATCACTATTGAAGAGTGATGAATAGTGCTCCCAATGAATCGAATCGAATTGAATTTGGCCCAAACTCGATTCAATTTGATCAAATCAAGGGTCCAATTCAATTCAATTCGAATCGAATCAAAGGTCTAATTTAATTCAAAGTTCGATTTGAACTTAATTTTCAAAATATAATAACTCAATGAAAACTCATCTAAATTTAAAATATTTTAGCTTATTAGATTTACCATATTAATGTGATTCTAACAAGCTAAAGTACATTAGATTTGGCATTTTGAAAATTAGGGTTTGAATCAGACCCTCAATTTGATTCAAATTGAAAAATCCCCAATTCAATTCGATTTGAATTGATTCAACTCATTTGGGAGCACTAGTGATGAATGCTTCATATAGAACTCAAGAAAGCCAATAATATCAGAACCAATCTCAAGCCTATCTATGTAATAGATATTATTATTAGAAATTGCCTCAGATTATAAGATATACTATTTCTGAGAGATTCAAACCCCCAGCTGTGACAATGAGAGCCACCCTAGACAAGAATGGCCAGTCCTCACAAATATGCTGATAAAGAAAAAAAAAAGAAGATCAAGATCTGTCAACTCTGTATAACTACAACTGAAATGTAGTGATATCTTTAAAATCAGAATTTTCTCATATGATCAGTACATGCTCTGCTTACAGCAACAGGTCACACATTTTTTCTAGGAATGTTATCAAAATAAAGTCACACCAGATGGCCAAACAAGTATAAATACCCAGGGCAGGAACACACTGCAACCCCCATCCCCCTCTTCTCTCTCCAAAGAAAAGATAAGATAAGAATACCTGCTACTTACTGCCAAATAGCCCACTATAGCAAGCCTCTCTCAAGCTAAGTTGACTACCTCTTTGGACACATCCAGGTCACTATTCAAGAAAGAAACTGCTGCTCTGAGGTCCTTAACCTCACCAGCCAGGACATAGGACATTAAGTTCTCAACTACTTCAAAGTCATAGAAAGGGCCTATCTTGTACCAGTCATCTAGAAATCTGAAATTGGCCTCAACTTCTTCAATATACAAAAGGCCTATCTATGAACCAGATCTCAGACTGGACCAACCTAGACAGACATGAGTAAAGACTAGCTAAGAAGGTCTATTAAATTATATACTATGTATCTTTTGTAATCTCCAACCTCAACTACATATAACTAAAGAACTTTCAGATTAAGGTTGCCCAAAAAGCCAACTTCTCAATTATCCTCAAGTCCACTAACTATAAACTCCACTAGAGCCCCCTTCTGAATGACAACCCAGACCAATAGCTATAAGGCCTCTCTAACCTTTTTGAAGAACCATCCATCTGAATGGATATTCCCAGACATGAGGAGCAAGAACTCTACTTAGATGGCCCCAACTGTATTAGATAGAGAACCTCTACCCCAATGCCTATACTAGTTTAAGAACTATTTGCAGACCTCATTGACTTCTCTATTCTTGATATTGAGCCATCAGTAACTATCCCTCCAATTACTGAAGGAGAAGATAACAATACTGAGGAAAATTCTCCACCCTCTTCTTCCCTAGTTCTTAATTTTTGAATTAATGAAGACATTGACTTTTAAGGGAAAAAGAATGTAATAGAATAAACAGGTGAGGTGTGACACACTTTTCACTGGTAATATTCAGGTGATACAAGACTCAGACAATACTTTTTGCAATGTTTTTGATGAAAGGAGACTATTGATATAGATAGCAATGAATATACTGGTGAGTATGCTGGCCAGGTGGGCAGCAGTGCCTTTGACTGACAGTATGTAGGGAGGAGGGGAGATGGTTTGGGGATGCTAGGGCTCTCTATGGCTGGCCACAGTACTAGCGGTAGAGAGAGGGGCAGATTGAGGCAATGAGGAGGAGAGAGGATGACCTTTGCTAATAAGGTCAAGATGGGGAGAATGGCCTCTGGGCTGGATAGCTGGTTGAGACTGGGGAAGGCATTGATGGCTTCAGTTGGGGCCCAGAGAGGGGCCCCCATAGGAGGGTCAGCAGGCAGTAGAGGAGGGGGAAAGTAGGGGCTAGAGATGTGACTGCTGATAGAGCTGTAATGGGGGATTTGGAAAAAAATCCAGATGTGACAGTGGTTGATGGATCAGGACAGAGGGAGGGCATAAGGTAATCTGGCAGATGGTGTGACAGGCATGGGGTTGGCACTATTACTTAAAAGTTGAGATTGGAATTCACTATTATGTTGTGCTTCTGAGGCTTGGCAGTGACTGTTAGGATGATTTTGGGGCTGGTGGCACAGGAGGTGAAGGGGGCAGCCTCAGTGAAGTTCTTGAAGGGGAAAGAAGGGGTCAAGGTGGGATTTGAGAAAGAGGCATCATTATTGAAGACTGTGGAGAAGAGGGTGGTAGTGGGTGGAGTAGTGGTTCCCATGACCAGGTGTATGCACTGGGACCCTCGAGTGGTGCAGTTGACAGTATTGGATCTTCCTACAGTATTGAGAGAGAGGGCCAGGGAGCTGATTGTGGAGGTGGTCAAGAAGTATGGGGAGATCATGGACATTGGGTTCTAAGTCTGAGAGGGTACTGAACTTAGGACTAGAGACATCAATGTCAGAGTAAGGCTGGCTGGAAAGGAGAATATGGGGAAGATGAGAGACTGGCCTGCTACTCTTAAGTGGGGCCTAGTTGAGTGCAAGATTTTAAGGGTGAAGGGGATACTTGAGGAGGAGAGGACTTGCTGGAGGCTTTGGAGGATCTGGCAGGAGTAGTTGAGAAGAGGAGACTGACTCAGAAGGAATATGAGGCCAAGATGGTGGTGGAGATTATAGATGGCAAAAGGATCAGGATGGACAAGGGGACCTGGGAGAAGATGCAGGGGAGACAAATCCAGAAGGAGTTACTGGCAAAGATGAGAGGGGGTGTGGCAGATGGTGGGACAGGAGAAGGTGGTGCTGGACTGAGGGAGAGTACCTGGGCTGGGGAGCACAGGATGGCTCTGAATGTGGCCCTGGATGGATCGAGCAAGGAGGGTCTAGGTGGGGTGAAGGATGCTGAAATGTGGGAGAAAGTTCACCCTCAGTATGGTGTCCTGAGTGGGGCAGGGGGGGAGGAGGAACTACTAGATATACTGGAGGAGGAGTGTGATGAGTCAGGAAGGAGGAGTGCTTTGGTGGACCCTGTGGTGGGAGTCGAGGGAGTTACCCAAGGTATTGCTGAGGTAGTGGATGAAGAGAAGTAGTTGTAGAAGACTCTGGAGGGAGTAGCAGCTGAGGAACTTGGGGGAGAGGACTTCTGGATACTAAGTAATAGACATTGGGAGGAAATTCTTCACAGAGAGGAAGTGCTGAGGAAATTAGGAATGAAATCCTGGCAGTACTCTTAGAGTCGGAAGAATATTAAGTTGATGATCAGAGGGAGGAGGCCCTTTGGAGAATTGCAAATAACCAGGCAGCATTCTTGTGGGGCTTGAGAAAGGGGTTGGAGAAGTGGAAGGCAGTTTGTGCAGATTATTGGGCTGAAATGGAGGTTATGGATAGAGTGGAGTATCAGGAAATCTTGGAAGCACTGGATGCTCAGGTTGTTGCAGAGGATGAGTTAGAGGCAGAGAGGTGGGCGGAACTTGCTGATAATGGGATGAGCATGGAATTCTAGACTGGGATCTTCATTTCAAACTTTTTTTCAATATGAACAGTACAACTAGAATATTTTCTTTGAATGTGAATGAGTTGAGGAGTATAGCATGGTAAAGGAATCTCTTTGACTAGTTGAAGAGACTGGATGCAGATCTTTTCTTACTGCAAGATATGCAGTTTGAGGTTGATATGGATCTTCAGGACTAGACTAGAGAATGGGGTGGGGCAGCAGTGTGGATTGGGTAGGTGGGTATTCTGGTTCATAAAGGGATGGAGGATATTGGAGATATTGGACATTGGGGGAGTAGACTGGTGTAGGGAGTATAGAAGAGGCCAGGGTGGGACCCCCTGATGGTTGGGTCATATTATTGCCCAGCTGAAATCGGAGAATGGATAGATTGGATCAGAGGCTTGCAAGAGGCTAGAGTTATGGATGAGACAGGGATTGATTGTCTGGGGGGTGATTTCAATATGGTTCAGGATAGCAGGATGGACAGAACTGATAGTGGGAGAGGTATGGGCAGAAGAAGTGGCAGGCTGGATAATTAGATGGAGATAGAGAGGTTAAGCTTCTTGGTTGATATGGGGTGACAGCTCTGGGTAAATTGATGAATTTATACCCACTGGGTAGCAGGACTGGGCTCCAGAATTGACTGGATATTGATGGCAGAGTGCTGGGGAGTGAATGTCTGGGATATGCTGGAAGTGGTCTGGTGCCTGTGGTCAGACCACTGGGGTCTGATAGGGTGTAGGAGATTTGGAGAAAGTAGAGATGGGCCTGGACATTGGCAACTGAATTCTTTCTTATTGGAGGAGGGTTCTTTGTAGGCTGACTGGGAGGTGGAAGTTGTGGAAAAGATTAGTAGATGGCAGAAGCAGGGATTGGAGATTGGGGACTGCTGGCAGTGGCTAAAATTGAGTGCTCAGAGGTATTGGAGGGAGGCAGGGAGGGAAAGGAGTGCCCAGCAGAGGTGGTGAGTATAATGGGCTTTCAAAGATTGGCGATACTTCTCAAAAAGTGGGCAGGGTCACTAGAGGATAGGGGCAGTCAATTGGCAAATTCTGAGGATACAAAAGAAAGTAGATGAGCTGAAGGATGTACTGTGAATGGAGGAGGAGGTTCAGTTGAAAGGGATGGTAGCAAGGTTGCAGTGGCAGGGGTTGGAGGAGGGGGAGAGGCCCACTAAGTTTCTTTCAAGAATGCTCTAGGCTCAGAGAACCAGACAGCAATGAGATGATATTCTGGAGGAGGATGGGGAGATGGTGGTAGGGACTCCTAAGATTCTGGAAGTGCTGTGAGATCACTGGGGGAACCTATAGAGGGATGAAGGAGAGGGTAAGGATGCCCTGGACATTGAATAGCAGTTGGAGGACTGGTATCCAGATCTGGCACTGGGCCTGGAGACCTTGGGTGAACCCATGCAGGGAGAGGAAATATGTAGGGTCTTGGTGTCAACTAGTAAGGAAATAGCTCTAGGTGAAGATGGACTTTCCTGGGATTTTTAGAAGAAGATGGCTGGGGTAGAGGTGGTATTAGGAGAGATGATAGTAATGTATGATGAGGTACTTTGATCTGGAGATTGGATTGGGGGCCAGTGCCTAGGGCTGGTCTCCTTGCTCTATAAGGACAAGGGGAGCAGAGAAGATTAGAGAAATGGGTGGCCAATCATGCTCCTTGATATAGACCACAAGCTGGTGATAAAGATCTTGGTGACTAGACTGCAGAGGGTTTCTCAGCAGGTACTAGGAATGGAGTGAAGGGGGTTTGTTGGTGGCCAGTTGATCTAAGATGGAAATGCCTGGGTCTATGGGGTAATTGAAGGGACTTGGACAGCTGGGGTTGATGGATGGTTAGTGTTCCTGGATCAGGAGAAGATGTATGATAGAGTGAGGAGGGTTGGCTGGAGAGAGTACTGAAACATGTGGGAGTTCCCCCAGAGTTCAGAAGGTTATTAATTAGTTTACTGGAGAACAGTCAAGCAGCATTGGTGGTGAATGGGCACAGAGGTGTAACTTTCCCACTAGGGTATGGAGTACCACAAGGAGACCCTCTGTCATCCATCTTATATGCCCTTTCCTTAGAGCCCCTATTGGACAGGATTTGTCATCAAATTGGGGGTTTGGATATTTTGGAGATTAACTGGAAGGTTGGGGCCTTTGCAGATAATATAGTAGTAGGACTGGGTTCATTAGTGGATGTGGAGGAATTGAGAAAGACTATAGAATGGTATGAGAGGGGCTCTGGTGCATGACTCAACTGGCACAAATGTGAGACCCTGGTGCTCAGTGGTGGAATAGTTAGTGGTGATGTGATTGGAACAGTATTTCCTGCAGAGGAACTGGTCTGGTACTTGGGGATATACTTTTCAGTATATAGGTCTCTCCTGTCCCATATATGGTGGGAATAGCAGCTACTAGCATAGAGTAATGTTCTCCTATGGTGGGGGGGTAGGCATATATCTTTAGCAGAAAGGGTGATGGTGCTGAATGTGTATTGGCTGTCAAAGCTGTAGTATGTGGGGTACCACCTGGACTTTTCAGTGTGGGTGGTCAAGCAACTTCTGAAGATGGCTAGATCTTAGATTTGGGCTGGGCAGCAAAGTCAGATAGGCTGGGAGGTTCTCACTCTACCTGTTAACAGAGGCAGACTGGGGTTGATGGACTTTACCAAGTGTCTTTATTGCCTGAGAGTGTAGTGGCTGAAGAGGGCAAGCAAGTTGAGGGGCCAGGAGTGGGTGCTGCTCATGCAGAGGTTGTGGAAAGCTTAGTACTCCCCCCATGGAGTAATGGGCGACCTGCTTGCAATGGTAGTTATGGATGAGAGCAGGAGGATGTGGTACAAAGGTTTTTGATAGAGAGTGGTAGATGGTGCTAGGAGAATTGGACTTCAGTGGCAAGGTGATGAGGGGGTGGAGAACTGGGGACTATGGATGTAGTGATGGGACAGGTTACTGCTGAGAGGTATATTGGTAGAGGATTTTCAGCTTGGTGATGGAATGGAATATATGTAGGGGCCTGGGGGGGATATGTGGCCAGAAGCATGGCAATGGGAGGGAATTGGTGAAGAGTGGGATTAGTATGGGGTTTGGCCTTGGAGCAAGAAGGTGATGCAGTGGCTTCCCCCCAAGTTCTAGATAGTATGGTGGTGATTCCTCAGGCAGAATATGATGCTAAACTACTGGTTGGTCACTTGGTGGCAGATGGCATGTTTGAATGTGAGGAATGTACAGATATGAGTCAGGAGAGAGGAGTGGTACAAACACCTGAACATTGGCTAGGGGAGTATGAGGTTCTGGGGGAGTTTTGACACAATATTATAGATAGATTGAGCTTATAGCCCCTGGTAGAGGGGGAAGGAGGGAGATGGGGGGACCTTCAGCAAAGATTAGTAGGTGGGATTAGGGATGAATGGTTGACTTTAGGGTGAGCCCTGACAATTTGGGTAGAGATGGCCAGTCATTGGCTTCATGTCTTTAAGGAGGGCTAATAGGTTGAGATTGGGGCTAGAGTTGCACATTGAGAATGGTTGATCCTGGACATTTTAAATGGTTGGTGGAGAGGGTGGGGTCTGAATGGGGGGGGCCATCAGAATTGGTGAATTGTATTTGTGGGAAGAGTGGAGGAAGGGTTTGGATAGTGGGTAGTTGAGTTGTCTTTTGGTAGAGAGAGGGGGAGAATGGGGCAGAAGAACCTGGGGGCATTGGCTGAAGGGCTGGGGGTCATATGTATTATTATTTATAGATGGTTGGTAATAAATAGAAGTCTGAGTAACTATAAAAAAAAAAAAAAAAAAAATAGGTGATATGTGATATATATCAAGTAATCATACATATGACTCAGAAATGATATCACTATTGATTGAGCACAACATACAATATATAAATGATAAATGTAATGAACAATATAAATAATATAATAAATGATTATCCAGCTTACTCCTAGCAATTAGCAATGTAGCAACCAGTGTCATAGCAACTGATTATTGCCTAATAATAGAGGTCTTGATCATAAAGTATTTATAATTACAAACTATCTGATAAAGGTTGCAATCATAAACCTCACCATAGTTACCAAATTAGTCACTTATACTTAGTCAGAAATCATAGACCAACTTGAATAGATATCCCTCAGTTTCTATCCAAAATAAAGACAGTTTTAGTTCAGTTCTTAATATAAGAATCAAGTCTCCCTCTATACATACATATTCTCCTGAGTCTTAGTAATATTACCTAAGTGACTCTAGTGTTTCTGACTAACTCTAGAAGCCTAGTTAGCTTCTGCCAGAACTGAGACCAGTATATAAATTATAAAGACTTAAGTAAACCCACTCATTGAACCTGAATTCCAAGATAAATTCAGTTTGTATATAGTAAAAAATAAGTCTCTTATAACCACAGTTGATAAGAAGGATACTGCCACTATAACTACTTTTAAGCAAATACTTTCTTATACTGAAGGCTTCTTGGTATACATTATGTACTAAGTCTCTAAATAATATCTTATTTCTCTAATTATCTAAATAATAAGAGAGGAGTAGAAATAAGAGTTATTATAGCTTCTTAGTTTGTTTAAAGAAATGGTTTTTTTTCAAAAGAGATTATATCAAAGCAGTCAGTAATTAATACTGCTTTTTTAATAATATCTAAATCTTATAGTTCTACTTTTTATCTAATGTAATTCTTAAGTTCTCACACATATCTATTAAGCATTTTAGCTTTACTTGATATCATCAATCTCTAAGGCTATACTCATGAAGATAGTAATATAGATCTTGACTAATTCTATTTATCACAGAGATATCAATTTGTCTCTGGTTATCTTTTTTGAGTTGATGGGCTTGAGCTATTATATAAGTTAATCTTGAAACTCATTTCAGTTTGAGAGGTCTTTACTCTCATTCCTGACTTCTTGAAATTTTATTTTCTACTAAATAGCTATATCTTCTCATAGTAGTACTTATATATAAGTAACTGACTTATCATTTGATATATTTATTATTACTAAGTACTGGTTTATATTGAAGAGTCAGGTTTCAATATTGCCACTTCTTTCATTATAGAGTTTGGGTAGTAGTAACTTAAGATAAGTCTTCTTGACTATAGTAGAGAGACCTGCTGTTGGTCTTTTGTTTTTGGAATCTGATATCTTCTCTATTGCTTATATCTTTACTTATATCTTCTTGATAGACTTACAACAGCTGTACTACTTATTGTTAGAGCTATTGTATATCTTCTGTAGAGACTATAATATCAAAAAGAGTTTATACTAATAAGGAAGTGAGATTTAACTTTTGTACTATTACTAATTATAATAAATGTATATATTATAGAGATCAATTATATTTATTAAAGTGCAAGAGTGTTTTACTATAGTTAAGTCAGATGAAATCTGGACTTAGACTATATATCTATCTGCAAATGTTTAAATAGAAATATATAAATAGGTTTATAAAATAGAACTTAACAAGTTCAATTATCTTTAGAAAATTTAAGTAAATGTGTAATAACTAACTAGATTAAGCTTTATTGAAGTATTCAGAGAGGATATTTATATATAAGAAATAGAAAGAAGAAGAAACAGATAGAATATTACTAAGCTAGATACTGAGCAATAAGTTATACTTTGTAGAACTTAGTAGAATGTTATAAAGAGTTACTAAGTATTAATTAGTAATTAATAAAATATTAGCAGAACTATTTAGGAATAGATTCTTGGCAAATGGCTAAGTAATTTTATATTATTTTAAACTATTTTGAAATGTTCTAATGAGTAATATGATAAAAAGAAAGATGTTAATCAAGTAAAAAGAAAATAAAATATAAAGAATTATTATAACATATAATAATCATTCTATCAGTATTATTTTGATCTATAAAATCTCATTTTTTATAAATATATATATAATGTAATATACTAGATATAGAACTTGATGAGTTGATAGGATTTTGAAATAGAGAGGAAGGATATATAAAGAAGACTTTTGAATTGAACTAGTTCAATCTGAGCTTTATTTACTCTAAGATACTGGGTTATTTATACAAGTTTGCTAGCTATGAGGTGGGTGGTTAAGTTATGAGTTATTTTGAAAGTATTAAAATATTTTAACATTGTTGAAATGCTATACTATATCAAAATTGTCAAAATCAGAGACTGTTAACTATAAGGCTATACTAATTTGGGACTAGTGATGATCAAGTATCTATTCTCTATTTTCTTCTTCCAAATTTGGTTCTACTATCATAACAAATATAGCCTAGAGTATCTTTTATCAAAAAGATGACATTAAACTTATAATTATATTTTTGATAAAAAATAGTTATGGCTTTAATAATTCTAAAATATATAATAATAATAATAAATAAGAAGACTGATATATATATATATCAATATATATTAAAAATAATTACATACTAATTATAGTTTTTTACTATAACTATACTAATATTATAAACTTTTTATTTTTATATAAGAGAGATAAAATTTATTATAGAGAGTTCTTTATAATTATCATTATTAAGATCACCTTGAGTAGTATTAATAAGAGCTAGAAATTTTTGATTTGAATTATTTTAGAATTATTGATAGCTTCTTCTTTAGTTAAAATGCCAAGTATATCTATATAATCTTTGATCTCATCTTATTATACATATCTATTGATAGTTATATTAATTATAGTATTTATTCTTATTTATTATAAGATAAAATTGAAATTATATTAATAAGAGTAATATATATATATATATATATATATATATATATATATATTATATTTATTTAATACTTACTCAATTATACTCACTTATTATAACTGTTATATTCTTCTAATTTATCTATTGGAATTTTGATACTCTATATAATTCTTTATCTATCTATATCAATATCTAAACATATTATAACAAATTGATCTATATTACTTTAATAACTAATATATTTTTTGTATAGGTACTATAATTTAAGAATAATATAAAGAATTTGAGAAATTAGTACAATTTAATATTTTGTCTACTAAAATATATAGTTTATTAATAATTTTTACTAATTTCTAATTATTTTAAATAAATTGATCTTTATTTTATATTTAGAAATAATATTCTTAAAAATATATCAATTAGCTTTATTATAGTATAGATCTATAAACTGCTTGATTATTTTATTCTCTCATTGATAAACAGCCTTCACAATATTCTTTACTCAAGAAATAATAGTAAGAGTAGGTACACTTGAGGCAATCTGCATTACTATCAATAATAGCTTAGCTGTTTTGATAGATTCAAATATATCTTT
>RBNI01006576.1:0-11183 GCA_003990745.1 Jimgerdemannia flammicorona | reverse complement strand
GGAGATACCAAGCTTGGTGCATAGCCTGGTTCGTCGGATGCACGGCATTCCCATTCACCCCACGGCAGGCAGCTGTCCCACTCCTGGGAAAGCAGTTTGCCTTAACCCCCAGCAGGGGGGGACAAGTCGTGGATCAGGTGGGTGGTAGGTACTCCAGCCCCATGACCCCTATCGAAGGCTTGGGAGCTTGACCGGTTTGGGGATTTCCCCTGTTTGTGTGGCCTCCCAATGAGGAGTGTAACCTTGCGGTCTTCGCCCTTCTTTCCCCGTCGTTAGCTAGCAACAGTCGTTCGTAAGAACGATCTCCACATTCTCAACCTTTTTCCGTCCTTACTTGTATTCTGGGCGGTCGGGTTTTAC
Organism: Jimgerdemannia flammicorona; assembly: GCA_003990745.1. Taxonomy (NCBI): domain Eukaryota; kingdom Fungi; phylum Mucoromycota; class Endogonomycetes; order Endogonales; family Endogonaceae; genus Jimgerdemannia; species Jimgerdemannia flammicorona. The sequence continues at coordinate 10,823 of RBNI01006576.1, read as the reverse complement.
CCTCCGTTACCCACACTTGGTGTGGCTTTTTGGCGGTTGCCATCGGGCAGCCGTTGGTCTATACACATTACTTATCGATATACTATTCGCCCAATTCTCGATGCGTCCCGCTGCAGCTAACATGTGATTTAGGTAAATATCCGTCGGTCGTATCAACAGTTGGCAATTAACACTGAAGCTCATTTTCTCGTATTTTTATTCACATCTGCAAACGTAGCCACCAGGACTGCATGTCTATGCAATAGCTAAGTACTCATATTATTGCTTTGTACTTGTAATTGTTTGTTTGAAAGAAAGATATATTTGGCCGATATGAAAATGCCATATCGGTCTTGGCAACTCTAGAAGCCAACTGACGAGCCCCTTGAGTAAGGGCGAAACCGATTGGCTACAAAATAATTACGTGAATATGCTAACAGCAAGTGTGAAATGATAACAGTCATGCATTTTCGTTCCCGCACTCGCAACATACGCTCTGATACTGAAATGTCCTACTGCAGGGACGAAATCCCCCACCCCCACTGAGATTGTCTGCCGAGGTCTTCTTGCTTTGAACGCATTCCGGTCAGCCGTGGGTACCCGACGATATTCTGACCTTCACCGAGATTCGTACTGCCAAGTTTCCAGCCATGGTTCCAAAATGACTTCGTGCGCTGGGTGGGGGTCTTCGTTAGTCCTCTGGGTTGGGGTCTTCATTAGTCTTCCAAGTTGAATCTTCTTCCGGGTGAGTAACCTAACCTAACCTCGATTTTCTAACTATTACAGATTAAGTTCAGGTTAATGCTAAATGAGATGCCACCCGAACCATGCAGAGCACTACTCCACAGCCACTCCATACATCCTGCTGCAAAACAGTCGCTTTTGTGAGTACCCCTTAGAATCTCGTCTTTGTTATTTGGGTGCGGAAAAAAACGTTCCCGGGATAGAGTTTCAACCACTTCCTATCCCAACAATGTCTCAACTATCTTCTCGAAGATGGATAACACAGCGACAAACCATACACACCATCGAGGAAGAAATTAACCTCCTCGGAACATTTATTGCCTCTTTTCTCCTCGCACCAGGGCCAAACCAACATCCACCAGCTACGACCGACACTTGCAAACTTGAAGACCTGCTAAATATCTTCACCACCTTGACGTGGCCTTTCTCCGCCGCCCATTGCAATGGTGTCAATTTTCAGTTGTCCTTATGATCACGTCCGCCCTTACGTAACATTCCTGCACCCGAGATTGTCACGCATTCCAATTTTTCCTGTCTTTTCGATGTTTTCGAGAAATACTATTAGTGTATGGATTTGTGAAAATATGGGGATCACAGAGCTACATAGTATAAATGGCGTATAAATAGTTTCAGAAGGGGGATGTAAATCGTTTCACACGATAATTGCTTAGTTGAGATTGCAATTTAATAAAGCAACGAAAATCTTATAACGGCAATTTTGCACCCCTCGTTTGGCGCTCTGGCTATTTAGCGATCCACCAGCAGTCGTCATTTGTACAAAAGGTCACATGCCACTGCGCTGCCTGTTAACACACAACGCAAACCAAAGCGCAATCAAACACAATACAATCTGGCAGTGGTTTTAGTCTCAAGGACGCCATATGGAAAGATGCAACTTACTATGATATAACCATGTCTGCGCGAATGGTCGAACTTGGTGCCTGCCTTGCCGTGCTGGCTGCAAGGAGTGTGCAATTGTTTTTTTATTTAAATCAATGCCATACGGGTCTCGATTGTACGGAAACATGCAAGAAATTGTCTACCAGAACCCTCCTCCACGACATCACCTCTGCCGTCGTCCTCGCCTTGATCCACACGGAACTGAGTGGCAACGACAACGTGGTGGACAGCTACCGTGCTGCGAATTTCCGGTTGTTGCTGCAGCGCGCAAGACGATCATCGTCACACCTCAACGCCGCCGCTGCCTCCATCCCATGCAGTCGGAGCTCGCTGTGTCGTTCAGCCGCAGAAACAAATGTGTCTCATAGATAATCTTTAAGTACACACGGGCTTGGCTACGCCACATGGACGTACGACGTCAGGACAGCAGGAGGCGATCGAACACTGAACCATGCTTTGGTTTAATGTGATCTGCGCGTGAATCATGAGAGCGATTGACTTTAGTCAATTACCCACTATACTGGACTTGCATTTGTATAGCGCCCAACCTGCCTCACAACCGGGCCCTCCTTGGCGCCAAATGTATATCAATTTATCAAAACCAGTTTTGACCCCCCTTGGGAGACGAGAATTTTTTTTTATTGGAATTTAAACTGCCACATCACAAACCGTTTCAACGGCTGCTGAATCATATCAATTTTTTGTGGCGAACCGATCCTCCTTTCATTCCTATAACTTCATTTCGTCATCTCGGTTATTTTCGCATTTACTATACATGTGTTTGGAAGCAGAGATATCTTTGTGAAAGAAATTCGGTTTGGCAATGTCTTAATAGTATCTATGTATCGAGAGAGTTCATCCTAATATTAATTTAAAGCAATCGACAAGGACTATTAGAATGTCTGTGGTTTGAGTTGATTTTTGACGTCTTGCAGGGCACGACGCACCGTTTGGGTACTGGCTTTTGCTTGGCCGTCTTCTTGGAGTAGTTTTGCAACCTCGGGGACCGTATCAGCATTACCGCCAGTCACCTGGCGAACAATCCATGATTTGTCACGATCCGAGAGTATTTTTGGACGACCTCCTTTCGGCGACGTAGTAGAGCAATGCTCCTTTTTAATACGAACACCAGTCCATTCGGCGATTTGACGTGTCGCTATGCCAGAGCGATGACGTTTTTTTGAGTGTCCAACGAGAATTTTCTCATTCTTTTTTTTAAAAATAAAAAAAGAGATAGATAAAAAAAAAAAAAAAAAAAAAAAAAAAAAAAAAAAAAAAAAAAATCAAATATGAGCGTGTGGAGAGGGGGTTAAGAGAATAATCATGCAAAATTTCTGGCTTATACGGCGATTTTTGATGGTCTGTGACACAAAAATATGTTTATCGAGATGGTCGTTCCAAAACTGGTCCAATGCGCGGACTTTTTTAAAAATTATTTGCAATAGCAATATCAATAATAAATATAATAAAATTAGTATCTATAGAAACTTCTTACAATATACTCTAGTTTCATATTTTTATCTATTTTTTTTTTATATTTTTAAAATAATAAAAAGTAAAAAATAATGAAACATTAGACTAGTTTTGGAAGTCACTGTATAGTTACTGTCAATCAGTAGGTAGAGGAGCTTCATTTTATATATTTAGTAGAAAATTCAGTATATAGAGCATATGTTATTATCTTTTGAAAGAGCCAGGATGATATATAAAGTATTAAACAAGGTGTCTAGCATATACTCTTTAGTTATATCTAAGATAAGAACTATCTTAGTAAATCAGTTATATATATTAGTTACTTTAGAAGTCAATAACTACTTGATAGCAGATAAAGTTGTTTACTATATACTATGATAAATAGAGTATAAGAAGAATATATATGTATCTTCTTATCTTATAAAACCCACTGTTTAATAGAATTAAAGAAGTCTAGAGAGTCTAATTATTAAATAAGAGTAGAGATATTTTACTATTAGATCTTATTCTTAGGTAAATAGGGGAAGATATACATTGTCTGCTCTTTAAATAAGATAAGAGATCATAGAGAGTTTAGATAAGCAGATATTATTAATAGCTGGAGTCTAGTAGCCAATAATAGTCTGAATACTATAAATTAGTAAGTACTTATCTTTTTGTAGAAGAGATAGACTAAGTAGTAGGTTTACTACTCAGTAGATATATAAATAAAATCAATATACTATTTATTATATATATATGTATCAATATATTTAATATTAATATATAGACTTATAGTATAATGAATCATTATATACCTACAAACTACTAAAAATTCTGACAGTAATTTCTATAGAAATTTCTATAGAAATTCTAATAGAAATTTCAACTAGCAGTCATAGTTATCCAAAATAGTATAAATATATATAGATATGTATATCCAGCATACTATATTTAATTATAGTCTCAAATATATATATATATATATATATATACTCTCTATATTGAGTATATTGTAACCTTAGTTCTATTTTCTCTAAATATAAGAATAAAGTAGTATTCTTATCACAGAACTCTCAGATCTAACTTATTAATAATTCTGAGCCTAATTAACTTAGAATACAAGTATGGTACTTTCATTAGTATAAGAACCTAAAAGTGAAATCTAGACTCTGCTATAATAGATAATTAGAACTCAGTATTTTCTTAAGAACTCAAAACTTAGATCTGATAGTCACTATTGACTATCTATAATATATTAATTCTATTAGTATATATATAGTTTTATTATAATTTGGTAGTAGCAGAAGTTACTCTCTACCTATGAGCAATTTTTTTTTTTAAAAATCTACTACAAATAATCAAAACTAATTAATATTGCTAACATTATTAGTAATAGTTAAGAAGTATCTTTACCCTAGATACTCCCCAGACTCAAGTTGAAGAATTCAATAGAATTATTACTAAGTAGACTAAAACTTATATCAGTTAAGAGGAGTTTGATAAACTCAACAACAAAACTATTTAAAAAGTATTTAATATCTTTCTTATACTCAATAAAGAAGTCTCCTATATTATTGAACTTAAGGAGAAATTTAACAAGCTAGTTGGTAGGTACTTTTATAAGAAATATATATAAAAATCTATTGAGACTATAAGTGAAAATTTTCTGAACCTCCTCTTTAATAATTGCTACTACAAAGCTAAGGTCTTTTTAAACTATAAAAGATATGTATAATACTATTAAAAGAAATCCCACTTCTATTATTGAATTCTCTATATATAAGTGAGAATAATTCAGTAATAAGAACTATAAGCTACTAAATCTAGCAAGACCCCTGTTATATAATTTAGACCTAGAAGGATAATTAAAGAGATATCTAAACCTGATATTAGTGGTCTCAGTACTATTATAGAACTATCATCAAGAATATTAAGTCTATTCAAAAATTACAGCAGATCCAACAGTTATTCTATCAAGACTATTAGTCTATAAGCTCACTTATCTCAGTAATATCATAGAAGAGTCAACTCCAAATTGTGATCAATATACCACAACAATAGAAGAAAGACCCCAACTATCTTACTAAATAGATAATAGAGATAGTAGAATAATATTAGCAGATAACAAGATAGTGACCAATCTCTAAAAGTATTATTAAGATACAGCTCAATATATATGAGGATATATATTACATCATTAATAAGAGATGTCACTAATCAGAGTGATCAGAATATATAAATTTATATTATATAGATTATCAATAAAATCACTTCTCTTATTATACTAGATCATTTCAATAGGTCTCTAGATTATTATATACTTCATTCTATACTCTAGACTTATACTTTTACTTACTCTTTAGGAAATATTCCTCATCATCAGAGGTTTTACCATTCTTGAACTTAGTTATTCTTAGCTCAGATGGTACTAGTACTAGTGGTAACTGAAAATAATTTTTCTTTACTGCTAGAGATATAGATGATAGTAAGGATATAATTAATACTGGTTGTTGTACTTATACTGACTGAGATATAGATATCATCAGCAACAGTTGTTATACTTTCAATAGTTGCTTTTTCAGTAATTACTCTTTCAGCAATTACTCTTTTTGCAGTTATTATCCTTTTGGTAGCTATTGCCCTTTTGATAGTTATTACTCTATTAGTAGTAATTTTAGTAGTTTCTTTTGCTCTTTTAGCTATAAAAAATTATCAACTTTAGTTGCCATAGATTGCTTAGTTGGTACTAGTACTAATGTTAGTATTAGCTATAGTTACTATTACTAGATATATCTATTTTTTTTTTATTTTTTATTTTTGCTAGATATGTCTAAGTCATTTATATTAGATATAGATATTAATTAGTATAATTGTCAAATTAACCTAGATACAGATATTATTCAGATTTAATATAGTTGTCATTTTATATATATATATACTAGTATATAATATATTAGCAAATAGATATACTATTGATCATATAAAGGTTATCTTATTTTGATATTATTATAAATTACATTCAACTATTATATATTATCATATCTTTTAAATATAAGTATATTTGCTTATTTCTATATTCTATAATTATTATCTTATAAAGAAGAGGTTTTTTTTTTCAGTTTAGGAGTATAGAGAATATTATATAATATAATAAATATATTGACTATATTACCATAGAGTTCCATATTGATGTTCTCTTATTTTTTTAGTATATATAATAATATTATTATTACTTAGTTTGATAGAGATCAGTTACTTGAACTTCTTATATGTATATATATACTAAACTAGTACTCCAAATAAGTTAATTTAATCTAGATTGGATTCAGATTAGATTTGGATTGAATTCCATTCAGATTAACTTGGATAGAAAACAAACTAATCTAGATTAATTTAAATTGATCATTGTTTTGATTTCCAAATTAGATAATTAAATATTTATATCAATAACTCAATAAATAATTATCCAATTTTAATAATCTTGATATTATTCAAAAGTCATTAATAAGGCCTTTCTAATAATACTAAAAATATTAAAATTGGATTACATATTGCTGAGCTATTAAGGAAAACATTCTTTTGAAGAAATTTCCAAAATTAGTAAGTTGAATAATTTTCAAAATTAGCAAGTTGGACATTTTCCTTGATAACTCAGTAATATATAATCCAATTTTAATATTTTTGATATCATTGGAAAAGCCTTATTAAGGGCTTTCAAATGATACTAAGATTATCAAAATTGGATAATTATTCATTAAGTTATTGATATAAATATTTAATTGTCTAATTTAGAAATAAAAACAATAGTTGATTCAAATTAATCTAGATCAGCTCATTTTCCCATCTGAGTTGATCTGGATAAGATTTAAATCTGATCTGAATCAGCTTATTCAGAGTACTATACTGAACTATTTACAGTATAGTATTATATATTATATTATATCAAAGTCTAAAAGCCAGCTATTATTATCATTAGTTGAGTTAGTAGTCTCATTATTGAATATAGAGTTATATTATTATTGGTATTATCTATACTACTAGTAGTACTGACATCATTACTTTTTATCTGTTTAAAAGTACTCTTCTGATTAGAATTTATAAATATCAAGTTAGTGGAACTAGTAGAACTATCTGTATATATATCTTATAAAACTAATATTAGTGATATTGATAGAAATTTTTATCAGTTCTAAATTGATATATATATAAGTTGCTTATATATAGAATAGGCTATACTTGTCAGTTTTAATAGTATTTATTAGACTCTACTGACTTTTATTATTTCTCTGATTATTTTTTTTATATCTATATTGATTATTTTCTCTACTGCTCTCTCTCTCTTTATAATAGTACTTATACTTACAGTGACTATATTTACTATAGGAGCTGTCAAACTTGGCTAGTAGTTGTTATTTATATTTTTGACCTTATTGGTCTCATTAATCTTATCTGTACTTTGGACCTTGGGTTCAGATTCATCTCTATTGACTAGTACTCTTAATAAATTAAATCAAATTGAATTTAATCAAATCAAAGATTTAATTCAATTTAAACCCTATTTTTAAAAATATAATAACTTGATATAACATATCTAAATTTAATAATATTTAGCTTATTAGATTTCTCTATATAAGAGGAATCTAATAAGCTAAAGATTATTAAATTTGGATATATTTTTATTGAGTTATTATATTTTAAAGAATAAAGTTCAAATCAGACCCTCAATTTAATTTAAATTTAATTTGAATTGAACTTTATTTGAATTGAAAAATCTCCAATTTGATTTAATTTAAATAATTCTTAATTTAATTCAATTTGAATTAATTTAATTCATTTTGAAACACTACTATTGACCTCATTGCTGGTCTTATATATATTGGTCTCATCAGCCTTATTAGCTATAAAAAGTCTTTTTATAATTATCTCTACTATCTGAGAGGACTTCTTTATCTTAATTATCTGAGAGAACTTTGTTGATATCATCTTGGCAGACTTTTTTACATATATTTATATATAGATTATTTAGAGACAGCTCTTTCTCTACTATTATATCAGTTATAAGATTTTGGTAAATAACCTTCTAAGTCTCTTTTTTATAACTTATAATCTCTCTATCTTGAGTTAGTTTGCTATATCTATTGTAAAGTAGTAAGAGAGAGGTAATAGTGATAAGTTGCCCCTTTATTAGTTTCAGATTAGTACTTTTTCTACTTTTTTATAATTTTTAGTATCTCTGACTATATCTAAAATATATCTGTTTTGATGTAGTACCTTCTTTCTTTTGTCATTATCAATAAGATATCATCTCAATATATTATAAGTTATATAGAGAGTTGGCTGATCTTAGATATTAAGTGCTAGTATATATTATCTATAGGTCTTTGATAGCTATGATAGAACTCTCTGAGCTTTAGTAAGCTTTCTAGTGAGTACAGTTCTAGTATAAGTAACTATTTTTTAGATAAAGTCAAGATGGAAGAGAAGATTACTATTATAGATAGACAGAAGAGCAATTATAGTAGACTAGTTTGATATCAGACTAGTGATAATCATTAGGGCTAGGATAGGTACTATATTGATAGGGTCTTCTAATTAGTATAGAGTAGTTAGATAGTAGATATTACTTCAGTTACTTTTAGCAATATGTAAAATTGGGCTCTAGTCATTAAAGATAGTTAGAGGGTCTGAGACTATTCAGATTATATATCTTGACTATACTTAACTGAAATCAAGAGCTGATATGACAATATAATCATATGTAGTCTATAAGCTTGAGTAGTAGAATATTGAAAGTCTTCTCCTATTTTATATATAAGTTCTCTACTTATCTCATTAGGAAGAATTAGGTCCTACTTACTATTTTGTACTTTAAGAGAGGTTTTTCTTTAACTATTACTCTATTTGGAGTAACAGAAGCTATTTTATTTAGCTCAAGTATAGCCTTATATATATATTGAGATTTTACATCCTTTCTCCACTACCTTACTGATTATAATAGTTTGGTAGGCAATCTTCTGAGTCCACTTTCTATAATTATTACCCCCTCTATCTTGGGTTGATTTGCTATATCTATTGCAGAGTAGTGAGAGAGAGGCAATAGTGATGTGTTGCTCCTTTATTGGTATCCAATTGGTATCTTCTCTACTTTTTCATAGTTTCTGATACCTTTAGCTATATCTGGGGGTATATTCATTTTAGTATAATACCTTCTTCCTTTTGCCATTACCAATAAGGTATTGTCTTGGTATATTATGAGTTATATAGGAAGTTGGCTGACCTTGGGCATCAAGTGTCTAGTGTAAGTTACCTACAAGTCCTCAGTATCTGTAGTAGGGTTCTCTGACTTTGGTGAGCTTTCTAGTAAGTGCAGTTCTAGTATAAATAACTGTTTTTCAGATGTTATTAAGATGGGAGGGGAGATGACTATTACAGATAAGAGGAAGGATAATTATGGTGAACCAGTAGAATGCCAGGCTGGGGGTAGTCATCAGGGCTGAGGTGAGTACTGCTTTGGTAGGGTCTTTTGATTAGTACAGAGCAGTTAGGTAGTAGGTATCACTTAAGGCTTCTTTTGGTAATATGTGGGGTTGGGCTCTAGTTACTGAGGGGAGTTGGGGGACCCAAGGCTATCTATTTCAGACATCTTGGCTATACTCAACTAGAACTGAGAGCTGATATAATAATGTGATTGAGGCCTACAGGTTTGAGTAGTGGGGTATTATAGGTCTTCTCCCACCTTATATATGAGTCCTTTACTCACCTCATCTGGGAGAATCAGGTCCTATCTACTATAATGTACTTTGATAAGAGTTTTTTCTTTACCTGTCATTCTTCTTGGGGTGGCAGAGGCTATTTTATTTGACTTGGGTATAGCTTTATATATATATTGGGATTTTGGATATGCACCTTTAGTCATTAGCATATGGCTCAGTTCTCTCTGAAGATAGAGAGAACGTAGTGTACAGAATGAGGTGTGGGCTACTATAGGCCCTACTATATCTAGTATGGTTGAGCTACTGGACAATAGCTAGTCTAGGTTAATAGGGAGTAGTACTTGATAGGTAGTGGGGGAGGATTTTGATCTATATAGTCTAGGTTCCCTTCTAATAAAAATCCACAGGACTCTGAGTTCATAATATATATATATATATTGTAGTTTCAGGTATATATCTTCAATTATTAGCATATAGTCATTTTTTCTCTAGTGGTAGAGAGAGTATAATATATAGAATAAAATATAGACTAATATAAGTCCTGCTGTATCTAGCATGGTTAAGTTACTAGACAATAGCTAGCCTAGGTTTAATAGAAGTATAATACTCAAAGAATAGTGAGGGAGAGTTTTGGTCTATATAGTCTAGATTTTTTTTCTAATAAAAATCTACAGGACTTTGAGTCTATTAAAAAAAAAAAAAAAAAAAAAAAAAAATTGTTTAGAGATCAGGATTGACCTCTTGGCTATATTTATGCTTATAACCAAGACTGTGTTTCCCATACCAGTACCTGTGGTTACACCTGTGATTACAACAGAGACTGCTTCTATTACCTTTTTTTTTTTTTTTTTTTTTTTTTTTTAACAGACTCAATGTTCTGTAGATTTTTATTAGAAGAGAACCTAGACTATATAGGCCAAAACCCTCCTCCACCACCCATCATGCACTGTCTCTCCATTAACCTAGGCTAGCTATTGTCCAGCAGCTCAACTATATCAGGCGCAGCAGGACCTATGTTTGCCTGCATCTCTT
>RBNI01006575.1:0-11183 GCA_003990745.1 Jimgerdemannia flammicorona | reverse complement strand
AAAAAAAAAAAAAAAAGCAACTGCTCTTACAGGAGGAATCGATTCGATCAAAAAAACATTTCCTCTTACCACAACGACATACTACTCCTGAAACCTTTTGACTTCTGTTGCACTTGGCCAGAATGCCCAAAAGCAATCTTCGTCTCCGAGGGCATCGATGCTGTCCTCATTCATAACGAGATACACAACAGTAAATCACCGTTCCTCCGCTGTCCATATTTGGCATGCAAAAAGGTCCTTAGAGGGATGGACAACTTCATAATTCACCTAGTATCTCACGTTAGCATCCCGCTACCAAATATCAAGTAAGCCGTCAACGATTTCGGATGCGCCACCGGCCTTTCCCGCTTCCTGCCCGCACCAATGACGTTCGTTACTGAATTGTCTAAAGAGGAAGAGACGATGCCGCCTCCATGCCGTGACCATGAGCACACGAAAACGGATCCCTCCTAGAACGGCGTGCACTGGATGCAAGTATATACGACAAAAAACAGTGTCACAAAGGTCCCTCATGTTCTGCGTTCAACTCGACAGGCCTTGCTTTGGAGACGATACGTACCGCGTCGTCATCAAATCTCGATGCAACCAGTTGACCTCGACCAACGAAGATGACATCATGCAGGAAATCTGCGATCTCAAGTTTATTCTCTGGATCGTTGACGTCGAGCGGCCTCCAAACCTCGGAAAAGGCCGCAAATCGACGCCAACACTAACTGCTACACGCTGTGCGTCCAGGTGTATAATGGCGTGTAGTTGCTTCGTTCCCTCGAGGTTCGTGGAGATCCGGTCGCAACAGAAATCCAATCTGTCATAGGCAAATGGTTTTCCGATCCCGATAAGCAAGGAGTCAGCCATGGCGCTGGACGAAACAGGTGAAAGAAGCGACTTGTAAACCATGACAGGAGATTCGCTCCTTCGAAATCGTATACGAATGGCTTGTCAACGGCACAGACGTCGAGACCGACCCTCATCACGTCAAATGTCGGATCTGCAGAGGTAAGCTTAACCAGACTAAATACTTCCCCGTTCCCTCCTGAACGAGCTTCTGCTCTATGACGGCAGTCCTACACCTTCACCAAGACACCATCCCCTGTCAGTACTACCAGTTCATCAAGCACCTCCACCATCTCCCTCTCAAGCATCATTAAGAAACTCCACTCCAGAACCAGACTCAGACAGCAAAAACAAACCAGAGATGAGCTATCTTTAGAAATTCCATAGTGCAGACAGTGAAGATGTTGAGGAATTCCTTGGAAAAATTGAAGTGCAAGCAGCTGCCAAACAATGGGATACCTAGAGAAAGCTCAGAATTGTAGAATCACTCCTGAGAGGTTCTGTCCTACAGAAGTACAACCAAGCAAGGAAAATTGGAGGAGAAATCCATGCAACAGAATAAGCCAATAATCTTCAAATAAATGGAGATCATGCAGATAAATATAATATCTATAAGATCTGGTTCCACACAGTTCAATGGCCTTGAGTGTCAACAAGAAGTACAAGAAGCCTTGAACTATATGAGCCAAGCTGTCAATAGAACTCCTAAGGCTTTCTACCATCAAATTCAAGCCCAGATAATTAAGGCAAACTTGTAACCTACAGTCTAACTGGCCCTGGCCTCAACCACCTTCCTCAATAGAATATTTCCAGAGCTTTAGAGAAAGGTTATCAGGATGGATTACTGAAGCATTGAGCAGTAAGTTGCTAGAGCATAAGGATGCTGAGAAGTAGACTATAGATCACCTCAGCAGATTTAAGAATATTGAGAACCAGCTTAAGCTAAAATTTCAAAAATTTGTAGAATGACTCTAGAACAAAAGAATGTCTACTTAAGAGCCCAGTTGGCCAACTATGAGACCAGATCCCCACTCTCAATTCCAACTCAGTATTGGCAATAACAGCAGCAGCCCCCACCAAGAGTTCAAGAAGACTCTATGACAATACTCACTAAGCAAATAAAGGATTTAGTCATTGTAGTTGCTCAGCTAAAAAATCAAAAAGAAAGACAGTAAGATTATTACCATAATAGTAGACTAGACTACCAGTAGCAAGACAACAGAAGTTCCACTCAGGCCCTATCAGCTATAACTACAGACCCATCAACAATAAGTAATTATGCTCTAACATATTTTAGCTATAGAAACTAAGGCCATATTCAGAGATTCTGTCTAAAGAAATAACTTCCATCTAATGACAGAAATATCAATCTCATTTGAATAGATGAAGACTCAAGAAATAGAAGAGGAAGCTATCTGGCTTTATGGTTAAGAGGATACTTACTATAAAGCCTTCACTTCTAAGGTGACTTGAGATACTGCCCCCACACAGACCAGAGGATGAGAAAGACCTCCTAGGACCCCTCTTCCACCACCACTATCAGTGATAGTATCTACAGATAAGCACCTAAGACATAGTCACTCCTCCTTAGACACTTCTTAGAAAAATAGCAAGTGAGTCAGAAGAGATACCCCTGAACTAAAGGTCAAGTCTTCAAGGATATCAAGATGTGCTTTCTTATCTAACCTTGAAGAAGATGAGTACATGAGCATAGAATTTTTGGCTGATGAAATACCTAATAGAAATGAGAGGACTCACTATAAGAGACTCAGATATTAAAGAAATAGTAGATCCCATGAAGTAGCATTCCTTTGGAAATATATTTGTACACAGAATGCAGGTCTTATATTTGAACAAGTCCTCAGAAGTTAGGTGAAAATTTCTGAAAAAAGCTAAAGAAGATACTATATAAGAGAATTCTTATTCAAGGACTATATATACTAGAGCCTAGCACTATCTATATAGTCTACAAAAACTGGTGCCAAGAACATCAATTCACAAGACTTGCCAATGGAAAAGTATATAGTAAAAATACTAGAATTATTATTGATACTGGAGCAGTAGTTTGCATCATTACCCAGTAAATACTAGAGAAAATTGGATAGAGAATTGATGAAAAAACTAAAGCAAGAGTCATTATAGCAGATGGATCAGCATCTATCTCTCTTAGACTAGTCAGAGATATATCTATTCAAGTTGGAAAAGCCTGCCTTAATATACCACAAGCTGTAGTAATTCCAGCAATCTCTTATGATCTGATCTTAGGAACTAATTAGTTATACTAAGTTGGAGCCAATATAGATATCAAGAAATAGCTCCCAGTCTTTACCTTCTATAGACAGAAGTATAAGATACCAATTGAATCAAGAGGATTCTTAAGAAAAGTGAGTTAGATCTCTGAAACAGAATGGTAAGAACATAGAGATATACCTACCTCTATAGAAGATAAAAGTAAAGCCAATTTCCTACAAGAACTAGAAAGTGATTTTGATGCCTCCTGAGACTCTAAAAGTAGTCAAGAAGATCCTTTTATTAGAGTTGTTAATACTGAGGACCTGGAGGAAATTATTGAATAGGCTATTAGTAAAGAAGTAATACTTGAATTTATAGAACCATCTATACAACTACCACCACCTCTGAAGGAAAATAGAATCATATGAGTCTTCTACTTAGACATGTGTGAACACTACAACTATTTTCACTCACCAAGAGATGATTGCAGTAACTGTTAAATCCTTGACCTTAAGAAGATTCTAATACTACTGATAGAAGATAAAGATGAGTTGAAATGAGCTCCAGTACTCATATGAACACAACCACCAACTCCAAAGATATTTAAGAAAATCTATAAGAAAAAACAGAAGGTCCTCTCTTATCAATCTCTAGAAACTCTCACAATTGAAGAAAACAACAACAATGCCTATACTATCATCTGAGCTCTTCAAATTACCTTATCTACTTATGATAAATATCAAAGAAGATATCCTATAAACAAGAAAGTCAAGCAGCAGAATGAGAAGTTTGTCAAGTAAGAATACTATGATTGTAGAAAGATCTTTATCTATTATTGGTACAAATATCAAAGTATTTATCTCAGTGATGATGTCTATAAGAGCTGAGTCAAGAGAAAGGATCCTACTCTGCAAGAACTCCAAATTCACTGGCCCTGTCAAAAATGTAAACAGATCTACTATAAAGAAGACTATAAAGCCAAGAGCAAGACCTCTATTTGGGATCTACTATTAGAATTACTTATAATTATTCACTGATATTACTACCCTTACCAAGACAACCAAGGAGTCAATCTTGTCTTTGCCTTTATAGAAGTCCTGGATCTATTTAGAAGAACAGAATTCAATTATACAAGAAATCCAAAGACCAGAGAACATTGACCATTCTTTAAGCCAGAATATATAGAGCCCTCATTTATAATGGCAACTATAGAGATGCTATTCCTCAAGACTTAGCTAGTTATTCAAGTTAAGTTACTATTACCTTGAGTACAACTCTCTCTTACACAAATAGAAGAATCAGTTGGATATGATCTCTGTCTTCTCAACCAAGTAATATTATATCCTAGAACTATAAGAATCTTTGATCTTCAAATTATACTTACTATACCACCTAGACACTATGGTCAACTAGTATCAAGATCATCTCTGGCAGCCAAAGAAGTCACTATAGAAGGAGGAATTATTGACCAAGATTATCAAGGTCTACTGAAGGTTATCATCCATAATAGTAACAGAAATTACTAAGTCTTTAATCTCTTGAAAGCCATCTATCAGATCCTATTCATTAAGATATCACAATCAACTATCCAAGAAGTAGACCAACTCAGCAGTATCAAGAGAGAACAAGAAAGCTTTGGAACCCAACTACTTATTGAAGTTTACCTAACAACAGTAGCTCAGTTCTGTCAAATAAAACCATACTTCTGCTACTCTATTTGAGTAAGAAAAGATGTCATCCTCCAGTCTTATCAACAAAGAAGCCTAGACATATATTTATCAGAAGATGTCAACAATCTGATATTTGAGCCTTCAATTGAACTTCAAGAAAAGTATCACCTCCTCCTAGTCAAAGAATAAATTTATAATTGGATATCACTAATTCATATCTATATTAGAAATTTGGACTTCAAAGTAGTAATAATTCTCAAAGAAATAATACTGGGGTACTTTGAATTACTAATAGATACCTATAAGGAAAAAGTCTTTGAATTCTTGAGAAATGACAAGCTCTCTCCAGTGAGACTGACAGTACCAGAGAGGAAGACTCAGTAATCAAAGCTATCAACATTGAGATAACTCTAATAGAGGATTAGTAATAATAGATACAAAAGTTAATAGAATAATATAAAGATATATTTACCACAACATATAATAACTTCCCACTATATCAATATGGAGAGTATGCTATATATACAGAAGATATAAAATTAATCTAACAGTATCCATACTGAATACCACACCATCTGATTGAGTTTGAACAATAACATATAGAAGAAATATTATGAAATAGAGTTATCAGACCCTCATCAAGCCCTTGGGCTTCACTACCAATTATAGTATCAAAGAAAGAAGAATGGAGACTAGTTGTAGACTTCAGAAAACCAATAAGATTACTATAGAGAATATCTATCCACTACTGAGAATTGATGACCTCCTTAATGCTCTTGAAAAAGCCAAGTATATGACTACTACAGATCAATTTCAAGGATTCCAAGTAATATCTATTACTAAGAATAATATTAGTAAGATAGCTTTCATTACCAGATGAGGACAGTATAAATATCTTCATATGCTATTTAGACTTTGCAATATACCAGCCTCATTCTAATAAATGATGAACTATGTCTATCAAGACCTCATTGAAAAGAATGTACTAGTATATATAGATAATATAATTATCTATACTGAAACATTCAAAAAAATATCTGCAAGACCTCTATAAAGTATTTGACACTATTTAAAGATTAGAACTTAGACTCAGAAAACACTAAGTCAAATATCTGAAATATATTATCTCAGTCTAAGGAATTTATGCAAACTCTCATAAGGTAGAGAAAGTCAAAAACTACCCAACCCCAACCTCAGCAAAGGAGACTCTATCCTTTCTCATGTTAGTATCTTACTATCAGTAATTTATCTTAAGATTTTCTGAAAAACAGTACCACTATAAGATATTACCAAGAAGGACCAACTATTCTACTGGAAGGAAAACCAATAGAAGTCATTTGATCTACTTAAGAAGGCTTTTACTGAAGTACCTATTCTGGTTTAATTAAACTTCAACAAATTATTCATTCTGATAACTAATATCTCAGCCCTAGAACTTAGATCAATTCTGTCCCAGCAAGATGACCAAAAGAGAGAACATATTATCAAATATATTAGTAAAGCTATAAATGAATTGCAAGCAAACTATGGAGTCACCAAGTTAGAATACCTAGCAGTAGTATAGCAGTAAACTATTTTCAATACTATTTGCTGAGAATGATATTTGCCCTCATTATAGACTATTAAGTTCTATAATAGTTGTTCAAGCCAGAATCTTCAGGAATCTTTGCTAGATAGATCATATCTTTGTAAAAATACCAGTTCACTATCATCTATAAGAAAGATACTAAGAATTTCAATATCAATACTCTATCAAGAATCCCACAGAATCAATAAGAAGAGAAAGAGCCCCCATAAAAGAAGACTGCTTCCTACTTAAATGAACTAAGAATTATGCCTTGCCCTTATCTGGAGTCTACACCATAGGAGCTTCAAGAAAGAAATTCAGCCAGCCCATAAGCTATTTATCTAAAGAAACTTAAAAAAAATTTAGAAAGGCAATAGCAAACTTTAGAAAGTGAAAGAAGATCAGTATATCTATATCTCAAGAGAAGAAGAAATATCTAAGATTCTGATAACAAACTATAATCAGAATGCACATTAAGGAATTGATATCACTATTGTAAGAATCAAGAAGTATACTAGTGGCCCAAAATGAGAAAACAAATTTCAACATATATTTAACAATATGATATCTATCAAAGATACTAATAAAAACCAAGTAACAAAGCACCCCTAATACTAATTACAGTATCAGCTAGAGTCTTTCAAAAACTAGGAATAGATATTATTGGATTTCTTCTAGTAACTAGCTGAGAAAGATACTATATTCTCAACTTTGAAGATCATCTGACAAAATAGCCTAAAGTCTTTGCCATTGAGACTGCTGATACCCAGACAATTATTGAAATTCTGTATGATGAAATTTTCTGCCATTGTGGTGTTTCCAAGGAAATCATCACAGATCAAGATCAGGAATTCATCAACAAAGCTATGAAAATCTTTGCAAGCAACTTCAAGATCAAGCTATAGCTGATAACAGCTTACTACTCTCAGGTAAATTGTAAGAGGGTTGCTTTTTTAGGGTAACTGTTACGTAGTTCTGGAAGGGTTTTCTGGAAGTTCTAGATATTCTGGAAGACCATTTTCTTATGGTCAAGATCAATTTCGTATGGAGTACATCCTCTATGCTTATTGATTTCAAGATTGGGTTGACGTCTCAACCAAAGTCCTTTTTTGGACTAGTTCTGGATGTTCAGGATTTTCCATATTTCAGGAAGTTCATGAAACTAAGACCAGCTTAGTTGAATTGGTGTATCGCTACAGACAATACCCAATTAGGAAATTTCGTAATGGGATTAGGAATAGGACCTAACAGAGAGCAGATTTACTTAAGAGTGGTTTGTGGGTTATTAAATAGGTTTATTCGCTATTCATGATATTGCTATACTAGGAGTAGTTATGTGAGGGGATATTGTGGGGAAGTACTCAGGAGTTGTGTTCGAATTATTCAGATCTGAGATTCTGAGGTCTGGGGGAGGGGGTATTTATACTAGTGAGGGGCTATCTGGACTATACTAGATATGGATGTAGCACTAAGTGCTTTGCTGAGTCAGAATACAGTCACATAGTACAAGGGTGATCTGACATATCAAGAGATCGTCTGACTGCTGAGTCAGTTCACAGTCACATTGTATAAGGCTAATCTAACTATACTATGACTGCTAAGCTATTTATAGATTTAGGTGCTGTCTGGTTAGTCTTTGATGATATCACTATTGATGACATCATTACTGACAAAGTCTGGACAGTTTTCTGACTTCTGACATCATCAGTTTCAAGGTGTCGTCACTTCTATCTCTTGCAAGATTAAGGCTGTCCTTGGTGGTGATGGTTGTATAAGGATAACAGGTCTTGGTTCTCTTTTTTTTTAGTCTGCTGGCACATTTGCAAGGACTGGCCATTCTTGTCTAGGGTGAGGGCTCCCAATGTCATAGCTGGGGGTTTGAATCTCTCAGAAATGATATTTTCTATAATCCGAGGCAATTTCTAGTAGTAATATCTGTTACATGGATGGCTTGAGATTGGTTTCGACGATGTCAGCTTTCTTGAGTTCAGATGAAGCATCCGTCACTCTCCAATGGAGGTGACACAGATAGAGCGAATGGAGTTGTTCAAATGTATTTTACTTCCACTAAGTAATGAGGTCTTATATAGTCATGGTATATCTTGGTCTTGAGTTGATAAGTGTAGTTCATGAACCTTTTGGTAGATGAGATAGGGTTCTTCTTGTCTCACTTTGAGTTTGGTACTTTCAGTTTTCTTTTGTAATAGTACAGTACACCAAACTAGTTATAGTGGTTCAGAGTCAGTCTTATGGTTGTAGTACTTCTTTTAGTATTCTTGTATCTTAGCGGTGAGTTCTCGTGCTTGCTGGTATATTTCGTATAACCAGATGATCTCTTGTTTTATAGTCTCGCATATGGTTTCCAAATTAGTTCTGAGGATGCCATGTGATTTTGGTGGCTTGGAGGTTGTGCACTTACAACTCTCCCCTTCTTAGCTTTCAACGTCCTCGTCGGGGCCTTCTAATTTTGTTCCAGTATTGTTACACCATTTGGGAGGTCAAAAGTCCGGTAAAGTCCATTTTTTCAGAAAGTGGCATGCTTGTAGTACAGTTGCCTAATGTGTTGAATTCACATGTTAAAGGGTCATATGTTCAATGCCATGTGCCGGAAGTGATTCTGACATCATTCACTGCTGGAGAATTTCCTCTAAGGAATCTTCTTAAATGTCTACACCTCGTTTCCCACCAGTGGTATGGGGAGAATAGGCTTGCTTTCAGTTTTGCTATTTTTTCAGAGGGTCAGTAATCTTTTGTTCTGTCTTGCTAAGTTCTTGATTGGGTTCGTGATAATTATAATATTTGGGAGGGTAGTATATGTTATGTACTAATAGGTGTAGGAGTATTCAGTATTCAGTTGTTCAAGGAATCATATTCCTGAACTAAGTCAGTAGCATTCTGGAGATTGGTCTTGGGTTCCCATATTGCATCATGGATTGGATATCCTTTCCATTTAATGAGATACTCCGGGTGGTTCTTGTGGCCATGTCTGTTGAGGATTTGTTCAACTTCATATTCTTCTTGGTCATTAATAATGGCAGGTGCAGGTGGTTTTATAGTTCAGTTCAGGAATAGTTCATCATTATTATCATTGTATTGCTTGAGATGTTGGACATTGAAGACTGGGTGAATCTTAATAGTGTCTGGTAGTGCCAATTTGTAAGAGGTTGGAGAGACTTGTGAAATGACTTCAAATAGTCCAATGAACTTGCTGTTCAGCTTTGTAGATGGTCTGTACTTGAGGTTGTCAACTCGGTATCCTTGGATATCTAATAGGACTTTTTCTCCAATATCAAAGATTTCTTCTCAGCGGTGTTGGTTAACATACTGTGACTGTTGTTCTTGAGCTCGCGATAAATTCTCAATTGCAATCTGGCTTAGATTACACATTTGCAGTAAGAATTCTTCAACAGCTTCGACTGTGGAGGGTTCTTCAGTGGTTTGGATGAGTGTCAGAGGAGTGTTTGGATTTTGTCCAGTGTTGGCAAAGAATGGGGTCATTCCAAGAGAGGCTTGCTTACTGTTGTTATAGGCAAACTTAACTGCAGTGAGGTATTCATGCCAATCATCTTGTCTGTAGGAAACATAGTTTCTTAGTATTTGTTCCAGAGTTCGATTCATTCTTTCAGTTTGGCCATCAGTTTCAGGGTAAAAGACTGTAGATAGTGCAAGTTTTGTTCCAAGGTGTGTATGGAGGGCTTTCCAAAAATGGCTGGTGAATTTCAGATCTCGGTCACTAACAATGATCTTAGGAAGACCATGATAGCAGAAGATATTGTCAAACAAGAGTATAGCTATGTCTGGTGCTGTTGTAGTGGTAGTGGTTGGCACAAAGTGAGCTTGTTTGCTCAGGTAGTCTACAACAAAGACAACAATTGCATCTTTTCCGTTCTTGGTTCAGAGTAGTTGTACAATGAAGTCTATAGAGACTTGTTCCCAATTAGTGGATGGTACTGGGATAGGGTGGAGTAGACCAGGTTTTGCTAGTGTTGAGGACTTGTTCCGTTGGCAGGCATCACAGGAAGTGATGTAGGTTTTGAGCTGATCCACCATGCAGGGCCAATAGAAGTTTCAGGAGATAACTTCATAGTATTTATCAAATCCTAAGTGTCCAGCTATAGGGGCATCATGACATTCGAATAGGATAGTCCTTTGGAGGTCTTGGTTGTTTGGAACATACAATCTGTCCTTGTAGTAGATTTTATTGTCCTTGAGTTAGTATTGATTGTACTGGATATACTTGTCAGCATCATCACTGTTCAGGATTTCTCAGAGTGCTTGAGCTTCCTTATCATCAGCACATGCTGTGATGATTTGTTCCATAATGGAGTTTGTAATCCGGGTGAGAGTTTAGATAACTTCTTCAATAGGTGGTCTGGAGATTACATTGGCAACAATGTTTTCCTTGCCAGAGTGGTACTGGATTTCATAGTCAAAGTTGGTGAGGACTTTCATCCATCTGGCTTGCTTTCGAGAAAGGGTAGCCTGGGTCTTGATATTGACTAATGACTTGTGGTCAGTCAATATGGTGAAGTGTACTCCTTCTAGGTATGGTCACCATTTGATCAGAGTGTCTATGATGGCTAACATTTCTTTCTCATGAGTTGCATAGTTGATTTCGGCGTCATTGAACTTGCAGGAGTGATAGGCCACAGGGTGTCCTTCTTGCATGAGTACTACTCCAAGAGCTAGGTCAGAGGCATCAGTAGTAACTTCATATGATAGGGCAGGATTTGCCGCTTGAAGTACTGGAGTAGTTATCAGGGCATCTTTCAATGCTTGAAAGGCTATGTCTTGTTCGGGTCCCCAATTTGCAAGATTGTTGAAGTCTTTCTCTTGTTTCATGGTCCAGGGCTATTCTCCTTTCTTGTTATGCTTGGTCA
>RBNI01006574.1:0-11184 GCA_003990745.1 Jimgerdemannia flammicorona | reverse complement strand
AAAAAAAAAAAAAAAAAAAAAAAAAAATAGAAGAGTGCTAGACTATGGATATTTATAAGGGGCAAGAGAGCTGTAGCTTAGTTAACAATGATATTTCAAATATTAGTACAGATATAGTTGTAGATTTCAGTAATTATGTTTGTATATATATTTAAGAGTTATGATTATTTGTTTAGTTTGTTATAGTTCTCTATTTCAATATACCTATATATTTAATATATATGTTTTCAGTCCTGATTGGTAAGGTTTCATTTCTATGAATCTTGTATTCTATGACTTTAAGTTGACTCAGCTTTGTGATCTGTAACTTTAGTTTGACTTAGCTTCATAATCTTGCATGTGATTTCTAAATTTGTTCTAAGGGTGACATGTGATTTCAGTGGCTTAGAGGTTGTATGCTTATAGAGATAGCACTTCTGGGGATTGTAAATGATCATACAATCTATCTGTAGGGCTTTAGGAAGGGGTTGGCAAAGTGGCAGATAGTGTGTGAAGAGTACTAGTCTAACATAGAAGCTATAGATAGTGAGAACTGTTAGAAGATCTTGATAGCTCTGGATACCTAGTAAGGAGAGACTGAGGAGCTTGAGGTAGAGAGAAACCTGAATATCACTAGTAATATAGTGAGTATGGAATTATAAAGTAGACAACTTTCTCTATAATAATCATTCAATATGAATAGTACAACTAGAATTTTATCTTTAAATATCAATGAGTTATGGAGTATAATAAGATATAGAAATATTTTCTACTAGTTAAAGAGACTGGATATAGATCTGTTTCTGCTGTAGAATATTGGATATAATGTAGACTTAGACATGCTAGACTGGACAAGAGAATGGGGTGAAGCAGCTACTTGACAGAGCTGGGTAGACATTTTGATTAGAAAGAGCAAAGAAGATATTAGAGATATTAAACATTGAAGAAATAGAGTAATGTGGGGGATATGGTAGAGATCAGACTGGAGCCCCTTAACTATTGAGTCTTGTTATTGTTCAGTAGAAAGAAAAGAGCATATAGAATAGATAAAAGGACTTTAAGATACTAGAGTAATGATAGAGATAGAGATGGACTATTTGGGTGGAGACTTCAATATAATTTAAGATGAGTGATTGGACAGGACTGATAGAGAGAGAGAGATGACTGAAAAGAGTGAGAATATTGAGGGCTGAGAGAAGATTGAAAGATTGAGCTCTCTGATGAATGTAGGGTGACTTGGGTGAAGAAACTATTAGGTCTATACTCACTAGATAGTAGGGTTGGACTCAAGGATTGACTGGATCTTAACTGTGAAGTGCTGGGGTGAAGATGTCTAGAGCCCTCTGAAGATGATTTGGTGCCCATAGTCTGATCATTGAGGTCTGCTAGATTGGGGGAGGTTTGGGGAAAGTAGAGAGGAGCCTGGACATTAGTGCCTGAATACCTCATTACTAGGGGAGCCCTCATTATGGAATGTATGGATGATGGACATAAGTTTCAGAATTCTTAGCTAGAGAGCAAGGGGGCTAGAGATTGGGGACCAGTGGTGGCATTTGAAAATACTCAAAGGTTCTGAGGAAGGCAGAGAAGGTGAGGGGTAATGAGAGAAGAATTTGATTATAGTGGGCCTTACAGAGATTGGAGAAGTTGTTGTTGATCTGGGCAGATTTACCAAACAATGGAGAGGAGAGAGATTAGAGAGTTCAGCAAATCTGACTTGAGATGAAGGAGCTGAAGAGAATATTGAGACAGGAGGAAGATCTATAGGTAAAGAGTATAGTCACCCAGTTGAGGTAGTAGGGTATCAAAGAGAGGGAGTGATCTATGAAGTTTCTGTCATAACTTCTTTAGGTGAGGAGGGTAAGGCAACAATGGAAAGGAGTATTGGATGAGGCAGGGAAGATAGTGATTAGAGCTCTAGAGATCTTAGACCAGTTGGGTTTGAGGTGGGGACATTTGTAGAGCAAGAAGAAGGGTAGAGAAGATATTCTAGACATTAAATAGTATCTGGAGAATTGGTACTCAAATCTAGTAGAGGGCCTTAGGAATCTGAGAGTATTTGTTCAAGGTGGGAAAATATATAGGATTTTGGCAACAATAAGTCTTGAGATAGCTCCTAGAGAGAATGGCCTATCTTGAGATTTCTGGAAGAAGATGGCAGATGTGGAGCTGGCTTTGGAGGAGATAATGTAAATATATGATAAGATCATTAGATCAGGAGAGTGGATTGAGGGACAGTACTTAAGACTGATAGCTCTATTGTATAATAATAAGAGGAGATGGGAGGAGTAGAAGAACTAGAGGCTGATCATGCTTTTGAATATAGATTGCAAGCTAGTTATGAAGATATTGGTAGCTAGGCTACAAGGAGTGACTCAACAGATGCTGGAGGCTGAATAGGGGGGCTTTATTGGGAGATACTTAATATATGTAAGATGGGACAGCATGGGTACATAGAGTTATTAAAGGAACACAGGCTATAGGGGTTGATAGTTAGCTAGTTTTTCTGAACCAGAAGAAGGCATATGATAGAGTCTAGCAAGTATGGCTGATGGGAGTACTAAAATATATAGATGTTCTCCCAAAGTTCAGACAATTATTGATCAAACTATTGGAGAGAAGTCAGACAGTAATGTTAGTTAATAGATATAGAAAAGTTTCATTTCCCCTGGGCAGAGGAGTGCTATAAGGAGATCTGCTATCACTGATCCTTTATACCCTCTCTCTGGAGTCTCTTTTTTTTTTTTTTTTTTTTTACTATAGTTACTTGGACTTCCCTTTATTATCTCAATATATAAATAATAATACAATTTCACCCACAACCCCTCAACCTATATCTCTCAGATCCCTTTCTCTATCTTCTATCTCTCCCTATTGGAGGATAACCCAGCCACCTGCCACCTGAACCCTCTCTCTACTTTTCTGGTAAATATAATTCACCAAACTCTATTGGCTTCCCCTACCCGATCCCCACCCTCTCCACCAGCTATTCAAAATATCCAGTAATAGCCACTCCCATTATGATATCTTAGTCCCAACCCCAGTCTGCTGGCCCTCCTTAAATACATATAACCAATGCCCAGCCAGCCCAACTCAAATTGCTAGAACCCAACCCAAGGTCAGCTACTCATCCCCCACCCCATCCACTAGCCTTTGGCAGAGATCTCCCCATCTTCCCCCTTCCCCCTCCACCAGGGCTTGCAGTCCTAACTAGTTCACAATGTGGTGCCAAAACTCTCCTAAGACTTTATACTTGCCAAGCCAGTGTTCAGGCATTTATACTACTTCCCTCTCCTGGCCAATATCTATACATTCCTCACACTCAAATGTGCCATCCACTACCAAGTGCCCAGACTGATAGTTCAGCATCACATTCTGCCTTAGAAACCTCTACCATACTATCCAGAACTTGGGGGGAAGTCACTACATTACCTACTTGCTCTAAGACCAAAGACTATTCCAGTTCCACTCCTCACCAATCCCCACCCTCTACCACACTTCAGGCCACAGATCCCCCCCTAAGCCCCACATACATCCATTCTATTGCTAAGCCAAAAATCCTCCACCAATGCACCACCCAGCAGTAGCCTGTCTCATCTCTATATCTGTAGTCTCCAGTTCTCTTCCCTCTCCTCTCTTTGCCACTGAAGTCCAATTCTCCTTGCACCATCCACCATCTCTCCCTGGAGCCTCTGTTGGACAAAATTAGGTATAAGATGGGGGGGTTAAATATTCTTGAAGTGAATTGGAAGGTGGGGGTCTTTGCTGATGATATAGTAGTTGGGCTGGGCTCTGTAGAAGATGTGACTGTACTGAAGAGGGCTATGAAATAGTATAAGAGATGCTCCAGTACTAAGTTGAACTGGTACAAGTGTGAGACTCTGATATTAGAAGGAGAAATAGTAGAGAGAGATATGATTGGAGCAGTTGTTCTAGCAGAAGAGATAGTCTATTATCTGAGAATCTACTTCTCTATATATGAGTCTCTATTGCCTTGAAAATGATAGAAGCAGTAGTTAGTTGAGTGGAGAAATACTCTTTTGGAGTAGAGTGACTATTATATCTTCCTAGTTAGAAGAGTGATACTGAATATATACTAGCTGTCCAAGTTGTAGTATCTGAGGTATCACTTGAATTTCCTAATATAGGTGGTCAAGAGGCTATTGAAAATGACCAGATTCTGGATCTGGGTAGAACAGAGAAGTTAGATTGGCTGAGAGGTAGTAACATTATCAGTAGACTGGAGGGGGCTGGGGCTGGTGGACTTTACCAAATATCTATATTACTTGAGAGTATGGTGGTTGAAGCAAGCTAGTGAGTTGAGAGACTATAAGTAGATACCTCTTATGTAGAGAGTGTGAGAGGTATAGTTCTCTCTCCATGATATGTCTGGTAATCTGCTTTCTCTGGTGATACTGAAGGAGAGTCAGAAGATGCACTTTAAGGGATTCTGATGAAGAGTGATTGATGGTGTATATTGAATTAATAGAGCAATAAGGGAGAGGAGGACTAGGGATCCAAAATGTAGAAGTGGGACTATCTTCTATTAGGAAGTATACTAGTAGATGACTTTAGCTTAGAGAATGATATGGAGTGTCTGTAGGAGCATAGACAAGATCTGTGATCAGAAGCATAGTAAGGAGTGGGGATCAGCAAGAAGTAGAACTGGAATAGAGTTTGATCATAGAGTAAACAAGTGGCACAGTGACTCCTCTCTAAGTTTTAAATAGTATAGTGGAGACTTTTATGGCAAAATGTGATATTAAACTATCAGTCAGAACATTTGGTAGATGGGAGAGTATTGGAGTGTAAGAAGTGTCTCAATGTTAGACAAGAGAATAGAGTGGTGCAGACTTCTGAGCATTAGTTGAGAGAGTGTGAGGTGATGGGAGACTTTTGGAGAGTAATCAAGAGTCTCTTGAGGGTCTACCCACCAGAGTCTATAGTGAGAGAGAGGTAGAGTGATCTTTAGAGAAGGCTAGTAGGAGAGGTGAGAGATAAGTGGTTAACTATTGAGTGGGCACTAGCTATTTGGATTGGACTTATCAGACATTAGATGTATATGTTTGAGAATGGGCAGCAGCTAGTGCTTAGATTACAGATCACTAGGTGGGAGTGACTGATGATGGAGCTTTTGAATAGCTATTAGAAGGAGTGGGGACCTGGAGGGGAAATCTGTAAGAGACTAGTAGAGAATATTTATAAGTAGAGTAGAGGGAGAATTGGAGTCACTAGGGGAATAGTGATTTTTCAGAGAGATAGAGAGGAGAGAGAGGAAGAGGGGGGGGGGGGGGAGGCCCCTCATGAGATTGAGTAAGAGGTGGTGTTATATTAGTATAACATACATAGATTGGATAGTAAGAAAGTGAGAGTCCAAGTGACTATAAAAATAAAAAAGACAAAACACATACCATCAAAGCAATTAAAGAAAAGTATATTAATGAAATCATTCAAAATTATATAAAGCTGATAAGAAATACTGCTTAAAAGATTTTAAAAAGACAAGGTGGGTTTATAGAGTATTTCGAAATGTTTCAGAAAATATTATACTTGTGATAGAGGGGATATTTGTAGAAAAAAATTGCAATTACATAAGGATGATTATCACAAAATTATTCTTGAAAAAAGGCTGCCATATGATATTGTAATATAATGTTTTGTTAAGTATTCTATGGATGAACATTAGTGTAAATTGAGCTCCCAGTTACTTTATACATACTCTGTTCAGCTGAAACCCCCAATAATTAATTTCATTGGCCATTAATAGCCAATAATACTATTAGCCAACATTAGTCAAAAGACCTCTAATGGTAGAAGGGAAGCAGTCAAATTTGTGCCTCAGGTCGCTAAAGGACGTCATTAACGTTGTTCGAGAAATCACATACGTTCCAGGAGATAAATTACGTTAATAACTGCATATCAAGCAACTAAACTTGCTGGGAAAATTATCACCCTCTTTTTTTTTTCTTCTTTGCGTCAATAGCTCAACCATAATATAGGGGGAGATCACCTAAGCAGGGTAAGATATCCTTCGGAAGGATGTTCAGATAAAAGCATGAAGTTTGAAACGGTCACTTACGTTGATTCATGTAATTGGTATTACGTTCGTTCAGCTCTTCAATGATGAATGTTGTAGTTTCCAAAATATAGCATGCCGTTATTGACCAGGGTCGATTAAAGTAAGCATCGATATGCCAACGTACCATGAACGGGAAATAGGATTAATTATAAAGAAGTGGAACACTTTTGGTGGATACTGGGAACGAGATCTGTAATTTAAAATATATACTAGACATAGCCACGTTATCAATAAAATTTTATTGGTATTCGTATCATTACATGAATAACTACGAGAACGTTGTTCAACCAATATATACACCACAAAAACCAATGTCGCCGAATGCAATGTGCGACAAAAGAAATTGTTATGGGAAAGGCTTATGACATCGCGCAGTAACCTTTGCCAGTATTGCTTGTAAGCTTCCACATCTCTTGAATAAGGAAGCGCTTGTTGCCGATTAGTATGTTGTAAATGTATGACTTTGAACCAGTGCCGCCGACCGAGTATTTTCCAAACCTAATCATTGTTAAGAGGGAAATAACGTTGTTAACCCAGACATGAAAGAGACCAGCGAGCTCGTGAGTAATGAAATTAAGGGAAGATTAAATGAACTCTCGGGGAATGAATACTCACTTCCAGCTGCAAAGATCACCGTTTTCGTCTTCAGCATTCGGTTTGCCCTGCCAGGCATCGTAGTATGGATTGGTGGCAGCTTCGGCAAGCTCGTGAGACAAAACGCTGATCAATCCGTCAATGCCGACATCGCCGTTGGGCGAATTTTTGGAATTATGAGAGTCAATGCAGCCGATGGTGCAACCGGTGCCGTACCAGTTGCCGACCCAGCTGTACACGATGGGCGTACCCTTGTAGGTGGCGTGATCATGGAAGCCACAAGAGCCACCGCTGCAGGAACTCGTCATGATAACGTCGGGAGAGGTCAGCACGATGTAGATGGCATTGACATCGAGAGGTACTTTGCCAGCCGAAAGGTGGTCTGAAACAATTTGCACGACAGTCGGCCGTGTAATTTTGCTGGAATGCTTCATGCAGCTGCCAGAGCAGTGGATGACCTTCTTTACACTGACACCGCCGGTACCGGCCTTGTGACCTTGCTTGTCGGGGAGGGCGACTAGTTTCCACCAGGCTGTGTTCGAGATGTGGTTGCCATAGTAAACGAGGAGATCTTCCTGGGATTTGCTAGTCCAACGGTTACCGTAGAGGATATAGTATATGTTGATCTGTATATAACATGGGCAGAGTGGAAATGGGAGTTTACGTCAGATGGGGACAACATATTGTCGCGCCAATATTCACAAACATCGAGGTACATACATGGTGCCACATGACTTTACCACCAAAATAATGTAGCTGAACGGTGGCATCGCCTGATGAAAGAAGGTTCTCGTTACGAGGCCCTTGTCCGTCTGTTGGGAACCCCGATGTGATGCCACCGTAGACAGTTGAAGTGTTGTCCCGTTCATTGAGGGTGGAGGGAGCGGCTTGCACGCCGGAGGCCACGATACATGCGAGGACAGTGAGTGTATAGAAAGAAAACCTCATGGTGATATTGATGACTACCACAATGGATATCGAATCGATGGAAGTTTCGTGAACGGTTTATATACAAAAGCAGCAGCAGCCGCTTACAGCATTCACTCTGCGCCACTTCAACGACAGGCTGTAGCACTGGTCACAAAGCGCCACCCGTTCCGCCGGGTACTGAAACTTTTGACAGGAATTAATATTCACTGCCAAAAGCAGCAAATACAAATATTCAAAAACACAAAGGTGACTCAGGACAAATCTCAAGAGCCCAAGGCCCATTGGAGTTTGCATTGTCGCCATATTGATCTTACTGAAGTGAAAGTTGTTACCACACCCTAAAATCAATGAGCTTGACGCTGGAACTTGGTATCGGTGCTTGTTATTATCTTGAACTGTTTACGTTGAATGATCGATACTATACCAGACTTTAAAAGAAAAAAAAGAAAAAAAAAAAAAAAAAAAAAAAAAAAAAAATGATCGATACTATACCTATTTTTGTAGGAGGCTAATTATCAAAGACGGCGATTGTCTTCATCAGCACATCTAGATATTATTTAAGGTGTTTTTTTTGGATTGTGTTTTTTTGAGTGATGTACCTGGATGATTCTTAAGTCACTACGTCGCACGATTCAGAAAGCACCGTGATGCCTATAGACACGTAAGTCCATCTATAACCCCCACAGCCCCACCATGTGATCTTTCCACCAAGAGAAGGGGTGGGTATCTCGCGTGATAGCACAGAAAATTCAAATACGAAACCGTGTCGGAATGGCCGAAACAATCAAGCACAGCCGAAGCAATCAAGTAACGGTTTAAGTAACATGGTACACGAGATCGTGGGCCCTTTGCAATGTGGAATACAAAACGAATAGCCACAAAAAAAATTCGTTTTTGCATCCCATAGCAATAGAATGACGGTAGAGAAGCAATGCGGTGACTGGGTGTGGCATCTTTCGTTTCCTGTGGGCACGCATCGCAAGGTCAACGAAGGCACCATTAATGTCATACTGGCTCGATCGTGCCCTCCCGTCGGAACATCGCCGAGCCTCGCGTCCTTCCTACACCAAAAGGAAACCATGCTTGGTATTTCATGACCATAGTGGGATGCAATTACGGAACTAAAACTAATAAGGTAAATTATGTTGCATAGCCCCGATGGCTGGCGTTAGTCATGTTACGCCAGACTGCGCCAGGATGGATAATCAGTTATTTTTGATATCGCCATTGAACCCGATAACTTACTCATTTTCTTTAGGCTTGGACAGTGTCGCCATTAATATGGATAGGGAGTTTACGCGGTGAAACTACTATACGCAAAGTCACGATGGCCATTGAAGTGTGCGTGCGTATCTTTTGACACTCGGCTGTCATGTTTGTATATACTAACATGACCATTGAAAGGGGCTTACACATGAATGGTGTCAGCTGATCCACTCGGGGCAAACGCCATCGGGATACTTTTTTCACGGAGGATGATGTCAGGATCCTTGCCAGTTGGGGTAAGCCTCATAAAATATTTATGAGTATATAACAATTTCTGGCGAAAATGTTTTTTGATCTGTAACCCCAGGTATCAATACCCTCCGCATTCCCGTCGGCTACTGGCGATTGATGTCCAAAATGACGAACCTTACGTCCAGGGCTCTTGGGATTACTTCCTCAAAGCAGTGGGCTGGGCTAGAAAATATGGGCTTAAGATCATGTTTGACATGCATGGCGCCCCCTGATCCCAAAATGACTTCGATTACTCTGACCAAGAGAACGCCGAGGTCCACTGGAACGAGCCTATAAACGTCGCTCGTACTGAGAGAATTATGACTCAAGTTGCCAACATCCTCACCACCGATGAATACAAGGACGTCGTCACCTCAATTGAATCACTTAACGAGCCCTTGGGCTACAATGCTCAATTTGACACCTAAAGAAGTAGGTATTGCACAAATTTGCGTAAATGGGACGGAAGTCGTCTTGGCTAGCATTAACTAATGCGCATTTTGACATCACAAAAATAGTTACTACAAAAATGGCTATAGGATTGTCCACAATGTCAACGGTCAGAGCGACACAAATGTTGTCACCGTCATTCAAGAAGCCTTCCAGGAGCCTGGCTACTGGAAAGATTTCATGACAAAGAACTAATATTATACTCGAACACCACGCTCGACTTGCACATATACTTCAAGTGGAACGGTGGGCCTCCTACCCTGACATCACGGCCGGCGAGATGAACTACTAGACGATCGTTGATGAGATGTCCGCTGGCCTCCCCGGCTCGCGTGAGCGGGGCGGCTACAAGAACCGGAGCCCCGATTTCAAAGCGTTCATGACCGAGTGGACCCAGAAGCATTTTTCCGTTTACGAGAAAGCCGGTTCCGGCTGGGTTTTTTGGACCTATAAAACCGAGTTCAGGACACACTGGGACTACTCCAAGCTCGTTGATGCCGGCATCATCCTTACTTATCTTGATACCCTCCTCTCGTGCTAAAGTCACTGTGCTTGGGCCTGTCCTTGAGTTATATATTGCTTGTATGCTCAACGATTTTACCAAAAACCTAGAATATTGCCATAGATTCATTCATCCATAGTCTGACATACATTTATAAGGCGATTTGTATGCTCCCGTCATTTCTTGTATGAAACTCGCTGTGAATCCTACGCTTTAATTAGCAAGAAGTATACATTTATAACTACACCTTCATTGTAAGAACCATTTTCTCATCGACAAAGCGCTCCTAAAGAACTAACATGGCATGTACTTTGGAAAGGATGCGAGTAATCTTGTCCTTTGCAGCATTGTGAGCCTGAATCAAGCCAGTAATATATGAAATTAGCAGTATATACTCTCCCTCATCGCATGTTTCCATTCGTGCACCACCCCGCGTGAGCCACCTACTTCTCGCCATTGCTAGGATCATCACCTCTCTTTTTCTTTCCGGCATCCTTTAACGACATTTTTTTGTCCAATGTCCCATGAACCTCCGCTAACCGCAACACTAATTCTCCCACTTCAGCGGTTTTGGCAACTTAGATATTACCTACCGCGCCTTCGGCTAATCGATTCCTTTTATTGCACCTATGCGCTATTCTGTGTCTCGTATGGTGAAACAGCGAACCGTGAGATATCGATGCGAGAAAATGTGTAACAGTGTCAAAATAAATGCATTTTGATAAATTTGCGAATATGCGTAAAGCTGTAGATAGTTTCTGGTTATGGTTGCGGAGGTGTGTGTGTGATGGGACCAGCAGTAATAGGGGTTTGTTGTAGGGTGGCGTAGCGTGATGAGATCCCGGCGATCTGACATGGAGTGGACGAACTTGTCCCGCAACACTTTCGTTGCGGTATCACGTCCAAAATGTGTATATATATGCATGTGGTGTCCATACAAAACAAGGCACGGAATGGAAATCGCTCCGGAATTTGAGACGAAAAAACACTCGGAAAGCTCACGATAACGCCATTTCCGCATCTCAGGAAATGAATATATTCCGCTGGGAACTTTGAAGACTTAGGGTAATTATCTGTGATTAATGAATATGTTTAATAATAGATGTGTGAACACACGTAATAACGATTTTGTACATGACTTAATCTTTTTTTT
>RBNI01006573.1:0-11184 GCA_003990745.1 Jimgerdemannia flammicorona | reverse complement strand
AAATTTAGCTATATTACAAAGTAAAGAGTAATCATTAGAGAGGAGATTCAGAAAATATTTACTTATAACTTTGATGGATTCTCTTGTATATTTCTTATAGAAGTGACTTCTAATTAATCTTTTAAATTTCTTTCTGATTTCTTAAGAGTGAGTAACTTCTTTATTGAGTATGATAAATATATCAAATATTTCTTAGATGATTTTATTATTGAGTCTGTCAAATTTCTCTTAGCTAGTATAAGTCTCAGTCTACTTGATAGTGATTCTATTGACTTTTTCAGCTTAATTCTAGAGAGTAGTCAGAGTGAAGGTATTCTTTGATTATTACTGATAATGTTAGTAATGTTGACTAAGTTATCTATATTCATGGTAGATGCTTTAAGAGAAGCTTGCTTATATATAGATGAGAGTAACTTCTGCTGCTACCAAATTATAATAAAACTATATATTAATAGAATTGATATATATATTATAGATAATTAAGATAACTATCAACTCTAAGTTCTGAGTTTTTATAAGTTCTAATTATTTATTACAGTAATATAGTCCAAGTATTACTTTTGGGTTCTTATACTAGTAAAAGTACCATACTTGTATCTCAAGTTGATCAAGCTTGAAATAATTAATAAGTCAGATCTGAGGACTCTATAATAAGAATACTACTTTATTCTTATCTTTAAAGAAAGTAAAGTTGAGGTTATAATATACTCAGTATAGAGGATATTTATATAGATTTGAAGCTATAACTAAATATAGTATACTAGGTATATATATATATATATATATATAATTATATTATATTTAATATCTATGACTACTATTTAGAAATTTCAGTAGCTTATATATAATGATTTATTATACTGATGGTATAAAGATTTTGAAGATAGTGTGCTCTCCTGGTTTCAAGATAAGGTTCTTGAGAAGTTTAACTAGTTGGTACTATACTTGTTAAGATATATTCTTCTTAAAGTAATTAACTTAGAGAAGATATATATACTTCTTTCTTGTCTGAGCTTCTAAATCCTTTAGTCTATTTTATATTTTAGATCAGTTTGGAGACTTCCTGAAGTTGAGATATTTTAACCTTTATAAAAACTACTTGGAAAATTTTCTCTTCTCTATAGATTTAAATCTATTCAGTACTACTATTCTTTAAGATAAGCTTAATTTCACCTATATATCTAGAGTCTATTATTTCTCCTTCTGTAGTAACTCCTTATTTTTCTAGTCCAGATCTTAAGGTCAGTTGAATATAGATTCCTTAGGGTAGCTATATAACAATTTCTATACCAAGAAGTACTGTACTTTCAGAGCTGATAGTATTATCTTGAATATTGCAAAAATTAAATCTATATCTTTCTTGTGGGCTTTAGTTAGAGATCTAGTTTTAGATATAGTAAGATATACTATATAATGTCCTCACTGAGAGTAGACTGACCTTAAGTTGAGGCTTTTGTAGTTGTGAGTCTCTATGTTCCAATATCAAGATATAGCTATCTGACTCTAGTAGAGAGATCTTAGAGATAGTTAATCTCTCTTTTTTTAATGGAGTCTAGGGCTTCTATGAAGTTGATGATATCTTTTATCTATTCTCAGTAAGTTATATATCTGATGAGAGCTAGGATATCATTTTCTAGATTATAGATCTTAAGGGTTCTTTTTGTAAATTTTTTGGCTCAGTTTCTTCTAATTTTAGTTCTATTATCTCCTTTCTTAAGTATGTATACTATGACATCTTGACTAAAATATATCTTCTTATATTGGTAGATTCAGTAGCTTATATATTTTCTATGAAGGCAGTAGCTTATTACTTAGAAGTACTGTTTTTAGTTATTAACTTTTTGCTGTCTTAGAAATTAGTAACCTTCTCTATCATAGATAAAGAGAAGAGTAACTAAGAGCTGTACCTCTAATGAGTATAGTAATCTCTTCTATGAATTTATCTCACTAGTATAGAGATTGTTTCTTAATATATAGTTATCTATACAACAATTACTAAAGATATTGATTCAGAGTGTTTTTATCTTTCTTACTAATCTAATAAGTGGTATGATAGCAGCAGTCTCAGAGAGAGTAGAAGACTATCTGATACTAGTATCTTTCTAGCTAAAAGGCTCTTTTCTAATGTGTTTCTTATCTTAAAACAATAGCAACTATACTTAGTCCTTCTTTGATATTCTAGAGATCATCATATTCTGATAGTATTTAGTAAGAGTTATTCCAGAAGATTAGCTCAAAGAGTTCTTCTGGTTCAGATATCTTTTCATCTGCTATTTCTTATTCCCAGATTACTTGTACTTCTGCAGCTTCAGTTATAAGTATCTTTAGAGAGTAGTTATATTTTTTCTTCTTTTTTCTATATTCAGAGTATACTGTATCAGATAAATTCCTCATTCTGATAATCTTAGAGGAATTTTTAGAGCACTTGTGTCTTTTGAGATAGGTGGAGCATTCTTTGACTTATTCTGCAATAGCTTTAATTATAATAGAGATAGTATCTTATATCTATATATTGTCTTCTGGTCTGTTATCTACTAGATTAATTTATGAGTTAAGTCTGAGATCATTTCTATTTTCAGATTCTTCTTCTTCTTTTATAGTAGATTCTTTACTACTGGTATACTCTTTCTGAATAGTAACCTTCTTCTTCTTCTTTGATTACTTATAGCTAGTCATTTTGATTTAGTACTTCAATCTCTATAGTTGAATTTGAGCATCTGTTGGTCAATATCAATAACTGCATTCATCTCCTTCATTCAGTTAATACTAAGAATCTTATCATAGATAATAGCTTTAGTGATAACAGCTTTAAGAATAGAGAACTAGATGTATCTGAGAGTGAAAGTAATATTTTGTACTTCTTCTAGAGGTTGGGTTCAGGCTCTATCTGCTACTATGATACTGAGGTTGGATAGTTCATCAATAGACTACTAGAGGGTGTCTAGGAATTATTTGACAATAATATAAATAGCTGCTCTTGTATTAATAAGAATTTTTGTCTTTTATTCTCTAATATCTCTATATAGATATGTGCTAATATATCTTTCTATAGTCTGAATAGTAGTTGGTACTAGTTCTTATTGTAAGATTGAGACTTGGCCAGTACTGGACCTGGTGGTTCTTAATAATTTGTTTTAAACTCCAGCAGATATCAGTTATAAGAACTGCAGAAGAGAGACTTCTATCTTGACATCTTAAATCTTTTGCCAGACTTCATTATAGATGTCTCAGGATATGGTCTTCAGGATATACTTCTTCTTAGATTTCAGGACTGTTAGCTTTTGTTTTTCTTGCTCCATTTTTTTATTCTCAAATAGTAGTTTATTTGTTTCAGAAACAAAAGATGAGAGAGACCAGAGAGGTATTTCAACCTACTCTTCTTTATCTTCTTTATTTTCTTTTAGATAGTTCTTCTATTTATATATATATTTGAATAATTTTTCTACTAATCTCTTTCTTTTCTTAATAGGGTAGACTGTCTTCTTAGAGATAATTTTGGTTAGATATAGGTCTAGATTACTATAGTCTTTATTGTTGTTTTCTCCTCAAAGTTTTTGACAAAATAGGCTTCAGTCTTCTTATACTGAGTTACATTCTTTCAATTTAGTAGCTCTAAGTCTCTTTGGTTACTTTTTCTGCTATTATAATCTATAATATAGTGTTCAAACTATCCACAATAGAAGCATTAGACTTGAGCTCTATCTCAGAGTAAATACTTTCTTTCTTCTTATAGCTAGTAGCTCCTGTTGTCTCTGAGTGAGTAGTCTTGGTTTCTTCATGACATACATATAACCTCTGTTATATTATAAGTAGCTCTGATTTCATATGTAATAAGTTTTTCAATTTACTCAACCAATCAGTCCAACTTAGAGTTAAGGTTCTGGATTTTGTTTTTCTCTTTCTTCTACTTCTTGACTGACTTTTCTTCTTCTGATTTTCCATGTTCTTGAAGGAGTTCTTATTGGGTTTTAACTAAGAGGTCTTTCTTATCATCTTTCTTATTATGATTACTCCAGATATATCATTTCTTATCTAATATCAAAAAACTCTTAAGCTATATCTACTTATTCTTTAGATCTTCTGATACCTAGGGTACAGATATACTGAATGATATTTAAGAGAATCTCATTTATAAAGATCATTAGACCTATAATATCCTAGTTAGTAATATTGAACTCAGATATATATATATATTCTTTTCTAGATTCTGATAAAGAATACTCTGAGTAATTCTTTGAGATTTATCTTTATTTTTATGATAGATTCTTAGGCCTTATAGTAGATTTTATTTTCTATATATTTTTTGATGAGCTAGTGAGTTATGGCTTCATATTCTCTATCCTAAGATATTGTTATCTAAATAACTGTTCTAAGGTCTGAGTATGTATTATTTGCTACTTGGTTAAAAATTCCTTTAGCTGATTCCCTAAGTTGGACTTTGAAGATAGTAATCTTTCTCTTTTTTTTTTATTTTTTTTTATAGTCACTTGGACTCTAACTTTATTATTATCTAATCTATATTATACTAATACAATTTCACCCCTCACTCAATCCCATGAGGGGCCTCTCTCCCCCCCCTCCTCATCTTTCTGGAATATTACTATCTCCTCTATAACTCTAATCCTCTCTTCACTCTACCTATAAATTTTCTCCACCAGTCTCCTATGGATTCTCCCTCTAGATCTCCACTCCTTTTACTAGCTATTCAAAAGATCCATCATCAATTACTCTCACCTAGTAACCTATAATCTAAGTATCAACTACTGCTCATTCTTAAACATATACAGCCAATATCTAGCAAGTCTAACTCAAATAGCAAGTATCTATCTAATAGTTAATTACTCATCTTCCACCCCTTCCACTAGTCTCCTCCAAAGATCACTCTACCTTTCCTCCACTATAGGTCCTAGTGAGTAGACCCCTAAGAGATTCTTGATTGTTCTCCAAAAGTTTTCCATTACCTTATACTCTCCCAACCAATGCTCAGGAGTCTGCACTACTCCACTCTCCTATCTAACATTGAGATACTCCTCACACTCCAATACTTCCCCCTCTACCAAATGTTCTGACTGATAGTTCAATATTATATTTTGCTACAAAACCTCCACTATACTATCTAAAACTTAGGGAAGAGCTACCATACTACCTGCTTGCTCTATAACCAAACTCCATTTCCCAATAGTAACTGTTGACCCTCTTCAAATACAAAAAGCCAGTATCCTGCCAGTCCAACCCAAATTGCTAGCACCTATCTCAATGTCAGCCACTCATCTCCCACCCCCCCCACCAGCCTCCTTCAGAGATCACCCCACCTTTCTCCTACTGCCAACCCTGGTGAGCATACCCCCAGCCATACCTCAATTTCTCTCCAAAAAGTCTCCCAATACCTCACACTCCTCCAGCTAATGTTCAGACATATATACTACCCCTCTCTTCTGCCTAATGTTCAGATACTCCTCATACTCCTGAGTACCCCCTTCTACTGACCTTTCCAGTAGTTCAATATAACATTGTGTCATAAAACTCTCTACCATACCACCCAGAACCTGGGGGGGATCCATCTGACTACCTGTTTGCTCTACTGCCATATACCATTCCAGTCCCACTCCTTGCCAATCTCTACCTCTTGACATGCCTCAGGCCACAGGTCTCTCCCATATTCCTGAAGATACTCTATACTATCCTCTAAGCAGAAATCTTCCACTGGTGCTCTGTCCAACAGAAGGTAGTCCCACCTCTACATCCAGGATCTCTATTTCTTCTCCCCCTTATTACTTCTTGATCTGAGACCAATATGGTGAGCCCCATTGGCTACCTTCTACCAGAATCTCCTATACTACATCCTCTGACTCTCTTCTAATGCCACCAGAGAAAGGAGATTCCCAGTTATACTACAGGAGGAGAATTAGGCTTTCTACATTCTCTACATAAGGGGAACCCACTCTCTGCCTCTCAACTTACTTGCTCACTTTAGCCACCATACTCTCAAGCAGTGAAGATGCTTGGAGAAATCCACCAGACCAAGACCTCTCCTGTCCACTGGCCAGGTCAACACCTTCCAACCAATCTGACTTTATTGGCTCACCTATATTCAGATCATAGTCATCTTCAGCAGTCACTTAACTACTTATGTGGGAAAGTTCAAGTGGTACTCTAGATACCACAGCTTAGGTAGTAAGTATGCATTCATCACTATTACTCTTCCTGTCAGAGAAATATAGTGACCACTCCACTCCAAGAGAGCACCTCTCTACTTAGCCAACTGCTGCTCCCACTGCTCATGAGGTAGTATTGAGCTATATACTGAGAAGTAGATCTCTAGATATTGAATAGCCTCTCTCACTGAGACAATTGTTCCAATCATATTCCCACCCACTATTCCTCCTCCCAGCACCAAGATCTTATACTTATGCCAGTTGAGCTTGGCACCTGAGTATCTCTCATACTACTCTACTGTACCCTTTAGTGCCACAATATCTGTAACTGAACTAAGCCTAACTACCATATTATCAGCAAAGGCCCCTACCTTCCAATTAATCTCTAGTATGTCCAATCCTTCTACCTTATACTGTATCCTATCCAAAAGTGGCTCCAGAGACAATATATACAGAATCAGTGACAGTGGATCCCCCTGTAGTACTCCTCTGCCCAGAGGGAAAGAAATCTCTCTATGTCTATTCACCATGATTGCTGCCCAACTCCCCTCCAACAGACTGATCAGGGCCTACTGGATCCTATGAGAGACCCTAATGCATATCAATACCCTTTTCAACCACACTTGCCAGACTCTGTCATAGGCCTTCTCCTGATCTAAGAAAACCAGTCTTCCATCTACTCTAGCAGTACACACATCCTTGATGATACTATATACTCAGACTATCCTATCTCTGATTAGTCTGCCCCCTACAAATCCTCTCTGTTCTACCTCCAGAACCTGTTTAGCCACTCCCTGTAGCCTAGTCATCAGTACCTTCATGACCAGCTTACAGTCCATATCTAGTAGCATAATTGGCCACCAGTTTTTCCATTCCTCCCTCCTCCTCTTATTCTAAAATAGCAGAGTCATAAGACTCAAGCTCTGCTCTCTAATCTATATCCCAGAGCCTATCACTTTATTGCATATCACTGTTATTTCCTCCAGAGCCAGCTCAACCCCTGCCATTCTCTTCCAGAGATCCTACTGTAAGCCATCCTCTCCTGGTGCAATCTCAGAGCTCATTGACAGCAGAACTCATTGAATCTCCTTCCTCTGAACTGCAGCTCCAAGTTTATCTAAGCCTGCTGCCAGATTGAGATACCATTCCTCTAAGTGTCTGTCAATGTCCAACACTCCTTTCTCACTATTCTCCTTACTCTAAAGGTATCTTCACCACTTGCTCAACTGGTCTAGAATCTCTAGTATCCTAACAACCAACTCTCTATCCTCATTCAGAACTCTCTCCCACTACTGCTAGACTCTCCTCACCTACAATAGCCATGACAAAAACTTGATAGGCTGCTCCCCCTTCTCTAATTCCTGCCACTGCAGTCTGGCAGCCATACTCTTGACCTGTAGATCCTCCTTCTGCTGCAAAATACTCTTCAGCTCCTCTATCTTCAGTCTGGTCTGCTGTGTATGTCAGTCTCCCTTCTCTCTCTTATTTGTCAGGTCTGCCCAAGTTGCCAACAACCTCACCAACCTCTGAGAGGCCTACCTCATATGCCTCTTCCTCTGAGTACTTTATACCCTTTCTACCTCCCTCCAGTATTATTGTGCCTCAGATTTAAATTATATTCAGCAATCTCTAATATCTAGTTCTGCTGCTCTCTAACCCAGAATCTGAGAGCCAATGTCTATCCCCCATGCCTCCCACAGAGAGGCCTCACTTAGTAAGGAAGTATTCAGTTACCAATATCCAGACCCCTCCCCACCTCTCCCAAATCACCCTCTTTCCAATAGACCCCAGTGATCTGACCATGGACACCAAATAGTCTCCAAAGTTCTCCAAATATCAGCTCTCTAGTAATCTGCAGTCAACATCCAGTCAATTCTTGAGCCTAGTCTGCCACCTAGTAGGTAAAGACTCTGCAATCCCCCTATCCAAGTCTCCTAGTATCTACTAGAGAGCTCAAATATTCAACCTCCTCTCAGACTTCTATACCTCTATTCTTGCTTATTATCCCCCTACCCCTATTAGTTCTGTCTATCCTTCTATCATATATTATGTTAAAGTCTTTTTCTAGATAATTAATCCCTGTCTCCACCAATGCTTTAGACTCTTATAGCCCCTGGATCTATTCCACCCTCTCTTCCCTTTCCATCAGACAATAATATGACCCAACTGTCAAAGACTACCAACCCAGTCTCCTCCAAACTCCCTACACTACCCTGCTCTCTCAATATCTAACATTACCAATATCTCCCTTACCTTTCCTAATTAGAATGCCCACATGACCTCTCTAAACAGCCACATCACCCTATTCCTTCATCCAATCCTAACCATCCAAGTCCCTATTATATCCAATATCCTATAGTAAGAATAAGTCAGCATCTATCCCCTTCAGCCATCCAAAGATATTCCACTGCCTCACCACTCCTCATAGCTCATTGACATTTAGAGATAAAATTCTAGTTATACTGTTCATAATGAAAAATATTGTTTAAAGTACAGCTATCTACTCTACAATTC
Source organism: Jimgerdemannia flammicorona (assembly GCA_003990745.1). Lineage (NCBI taxonomy): Eukaryota > Fungi > Mucoromycota > Endogonomycetes > Endogonales > Endogonaceae > Jimgerdemannia > Jimgerdemannia flammicorona. The sequence continues at coordinate 2,515 of RBNI01006573.1, read as the reverse complement.
TATACTTACTAATCTCCAGCAATATCCATGATCCTCTCTGCCTCCAGTTCATCTGTCTCCCCCTGTTAAGCCTCCAATGCTCTCAAGATCTCCTGATAATTCACACCATCCACAGTCTCCATCTCTGTATAGTACTCCTTGCATACTACCTACCACTTTGCCAATCCTTTTCTCAGACCCACATATAGGCAGCTCTGTTATTCACAATTACCCACAGTGCCTCCTCTCTGGCATCATCTATCTGATAAGTCTCAGCCTCTAGCAATGCTGCTATTATCTCATCTCTGATTTTCTGCAACACCTTCAAGATTTCACTCTAGTGCCTCTCACTCAATACCTGAAAATCCTCCCCTCTCAGCTCCTCAGCTGCCATATTCTCCAGTATCTTCCACAGCCATTTCTCCTTGAGCTTGGCCTCTGCCACTTTCTGGACCACCCTCATCCCTCCTTCCACCTGCCCCCCCTCCACATTCCTCCTTGCTGACTCATTCTAGTCTTGCTTTAGAATATCTTACAATTTTTCATCACCTCTAGCTCTATCTGGTACTCTATACTAAGGGCCCTCCTTCTCCACCATCTCCACATTCTCTATAATAATACTCAGTCCTGTACTCTCCCTCTCTCCTGGGATCCCCTCTGGTGCTGCTCCCTTCTCTCCTGCTCAGGCACTCACCTTCTATCTAGCCACATCAGTGGCATTTCCCCCAGTTGCCCCCCCTTCCAACTTAGCCAGTAGCTTCTTCTGAATATACCTCCCCTGTACTCTCTCCCAGGTCACCCAATCTAGCTACACCTTTTTGCCATTAACAATCTCTACAACTGTCTTGGCCTCATACTCTTCTAAGCCACTCTCCTCTTTTTCACCACTCTAGTCAGATCCTCTAATACCTCTAGCAAGTCCTCTTCTTTCTCCAGTATCTCTTTCACTTGTAAGATCTTGTACTCTACAGGTTCCCACTTAAGGACTGCTAGCCAGTCCCTTGCCTTCTCTGTATTCTCTTTATCTGCTAGCCATACTTTGACATCCACATCTCTTGTCCTAAACTCAGTATCTTCTCAGACCCTGAACTCTATATCTATGATCTCTCTATACTCCTTGATAGCCTCTATAATCAACCTCTTAGCTATCTCCTTCAATACTGTAGGAATATTCAAGAGTTACTCCTTATAGTTGATGAGGGACTATAAACTCTAGCATACTCTCTCTGCCTATCACCTTATACCTCAAACTGAATTCTCTTTTTTTTTTATATATATATACTTCTAATTATATTGTACAAAAAATAATTTATTCTCAACTTATATTTAATACTACAGAACTTGCTCAATTTTAGTGACCTATGCTCCACCAAGGCTTAAGATACATATAAGTCCAGATTGTCTCAGTATTCAGTATATACCTTTTAAAGGAAATGAGATCTATGATCCTTTCTCCGCTACCTTACTGGTTACAAGGTTTGGTAGGTGACCTTTCGAGTCTCCTTTCCCCTATTATTACCCCCTCTACCTCGGGTTGGTTTGCTGTGCCTGCAAGGGCATGGTGGGAGGAGGGCAATGGTGATGAGTTGCCCCTTTATCAGTGTCAGATCGGTGCTTCCTCCACTTTTTCGCAGATTTTGGTGCCTTCAGCTGTGTCTGGGGTGTACCTGTTTTGGTGCGGCGCCTTCTTTCTTTTGCCGTCGCCAACAAGGAGTTGTCTCGGTGTGTCTCAGGCTACGTAGGGAGTTGGCCAACCTTGGGCATCAAGTGCTCAGTGTAGGTTACCTGCAGGTCCTCGGTACCTGTGGTGGGGCCCTCTGGCTTTAGCGAGCTTCCCGGCGAGTGCAGTTCTGGTGTAGGTGACTGCTTTTCAGGTGGTGTCGGGATGGGAGGGGAGATGGCCATCACAGATAGGAGGAAGGGCGATAATGGTAAACCAGTAGGGTGCCAGACTGGGGGCGGTCGTCAGGGCTGGGGCAGGTGCTGCTTCAGTGGGGCCTTTTGATTGATGCGGTGCGGTTAGGTAGTAGGTGACACTCTTGGCTTCTTTTGGCAGGTAGCAGGGTGAGGCCCCAGTCATCAGGGGTGGTCGGGGGGCCCGAGGCTACCTATTTTAGGCATCTTGGCTGCACTCAACTAGAACCGGGAGCTGACACGGCAACATGATCAAGGCCCGCAGGCTTGAGTAGTGGGGTATTGGGGGTTTCCTCCCACCTCATGTGTAAGTCCTTTACTCACCTCAACTGGGAGAACCAGGCCCTACCCACCGTGTTGTGCTTTGATGAGGGTTTTTCTTTGCCTGTCATTTTCTTTAGGGTGGCAGGGGCTATTCTATTCGGCTCAGGCATGGCCTTGTACATACGTTGGGTTCTCAGGCGTGTGCTTTCGGTCGTTGGCATATGGTTGGGTTTCCCCTGGTGGTAGGGAGAGCATGGTGCACAGAATGAGGTGCGGGCCAACATAGGCCCTGCTGCGCCTGGCATGGTCGAGCTGCTGGACAATAGCTAGCCTAGGTTAATGGGGGGGTAGTGCTTGA
>RBNI01006572.1:0-11185 GCA_003990745.1 Jimgerdemannia flammicorona | reverse complement strand
CACCACCAAACCGTGACGTCAGCCCCCCTGAGGACCCCAACCCACCCACCATCCAGTCAGCAGATCCCCCAAAAGCCCTTCCCATCTCAACACCTTCTCCTGCAGCCCCAACCACTGCCCCTCCTCAAATACAAAAAGCCAATGACCCACCAGTCCTACCCATATTACTAATACCCACCCTACAGTGAGCCAACTATCACCCACCCCACCCACAAGCTGAGATCTCAAGTCCTCCCAATGACCTCCCTCCCCCACCAGCCTACACCCCACACCCAGTCTATCTCCTATCTCAGCCCAAAAGTCCCCCAAAACCTCGCACTCTCCCAGCCAATGTTCTGGCATCTGTATATGACCCCTGGCTCTCCCAACATCATAACACTCCTCACAGTCAAATTGTCCACCATCTACCAAATGCCCTGTATGAAAATTCAGCATAACATTCCTCTGCAACATTCTCTACCATATTACCCAGAACTTGGGGAGAAGCCACCTCCATACCTCTGTGCTCCAAGACTAGATACCAGCCCAGTCCCACTTCTCGCCAATCTCTGCTACCTGTCAGCCACTTGGCCAAAGATCCTGGCCAAGCCCCTGCTGACACTCTACTTCCTCCCCAATATCGAACATAGTAAGTGGAGTACCTCCCAGGAGCAATCTATCCCAATGCCACATATTAGGTCCCCACACTACCTCCCCCTCATTGCCTTGCCAGCGCAGGCCAATTTGGTGTGCACCATCAGCCATGCTCCACCAAAAGCCCTTGAACCTCAGCCGCCGAATTCCATTCAGCCCCACCAAAGAGAGCAGATCTCTGGAGGACCCTCAAGGAGACGTTCGTATCTCCCACACCTTCTGCATCAGAGGCACCCAACTTCTGCCCTACAGTTCCATAGCTCTTTTCAACCACCAGGCTCGCAAGCAGTGCAGCCTCTTGGGAAAGTCTATCAGTCCAAGCCCCCCCCTGACTACCGGCCTTGCAAGAGTATCCCAACTGACCTGGGACCTCCTCCCCACCCAGATCCAATCTCTAGCCATCTTCATCAGCTTCTTCACTACTCATACTGGGAAGTCGAGGTAATAAGCTACATACTACAGCTTGGGGAACCAATACATATTCAGAATTGACACTCGTCCTGCTAGAGAGATATGGTGACCTCTCCATCCTCGAAGGGCCTCCCCCTATATGTTCACCCTGCTCTCCCACCACACTTGTGGCAAGACAGAACCATATACAGAGAGGAAGATGCCCAAATACTGCACCACCTCACCAGTAGGGACAATTGTTCCAATGACATCCCCACCCACCAGCCCATTCCCTAGCACCATTGTCTCACACTTATACCAGTTGAGCTTTGCTCCTGAGTGGGCCTCATACCATTCCACTGTCTCCTGAAGTGCTGCTACATCTGTCACTGTCCCAAGTCCAACCACCATATCATCAGCAAAGGCCCCCACCTTCCACACTATACCATATATAGAGAGCCCTGCCACCTTCCGGCAAATCCTATCCATCAAAGGCTCTAGTGAAAGGGCATAAAGAATAGGGGACAGAGGGTCCCCCTGAGGGACTTCTCTTCCCAAGGAAAATGCCCTCCCACGGTGACCATTACACATCAGAGCTGCCCGACTGCTCTCCAGCAGACTCAACATAGAGGCCCGAAACCTTGGGGGAACCCCAATTCAGTCCAATACCTTGCCCAGCCACACCTGCCGTACACGGTCATAGGCCTTCTCCTGGTCCAAAAAGACCAACCTTCCATCCAGGCCACAGGTCCAGGCCCCTTCAATCACACCTTGAACCCATGCAGTCCCATCTCTTATAAGTCTGCCCCCAACAAAGCCCTGCTGCTCCTCCCTCAGCATCTGTTGGGCAACTCTCTGCAGCCTTGTGACAATCACCTTAGTCACCATCTTCCTGTCCATGTCCAGAAGCATGATTGGTCTCCAGTTCTTCCAGTCTTCTCTCCTCCCCTTGTCTTTATACAATAAGGCCACCAGTCCGAGATCCTGCTCTCCCACCCACTCACCACTCTGAAGGACATGGTCACAGAGAGCAGCCATCTCATCCAAAACTCCAGGGACATTTACCATCTTCTTCCAGAAGTCCCATGGCAATCCATCCTCCCCAGATGCTATCTCTAGTTTAGTTGCTGCCAGAACACTCTGGATCTCATCCCCCTGTACTGGTAAGATCAAGTCATCCAGTCCAGCTACTTGTGGTGGCCCCCACTCTTCTAGTGTATCCATAATCACCACTTTGTCAGCACCCCCTTCTCCCTCACTCCACAAGTCCTGCCATCTCTCCTTCAACACCCCTAAGATTTATTGTGTGCCATGTATCATATCCCCATCAGCATCCAGGACCCCATCCCACTGATGTCACACTCTCCTGGCTTTGAGAAGTCTTGATAAGTATCCAGTAGGCTGCTCACCCTCCTCAAGCCCCTACCACTGTAGCCTAGCAGCCATGCCCTGCATACAAGTCTCCTCCTCTTCCCTCAATACCTGTTGTAGTTCCACAATCTCCAATTTTGCCCTCTCGATCCTCCAATCCTCTACCCCAACAATAGTAAGCAAATCCACCCAATCCATTTATAGTCTCCTCAGCCTGTTGGAAGCACACCTTGTGTGCCTCCTCCTCTACCTCCCAGTCTCTCTACCAGCCTCTCCCCAATAAACCCTTGCAGCCTCTTTCAATCTCATCTAGCAGACAGCCACAGGCAAACCCTCATGCCTCCAGGTAAAAATGTTTGCCTGAATGTCCACCACCTACAATTCCCACAACCCCTTCTCAGCCAGCAGGGAGGAGTTAAGGCACCAATATCCAGGTCCATCTCCACTCCCCCCAAACTGCCCCTGCTCCAAAAGTCCCCAGTGATCAGACCATGGACACCACTCCACTTCCAAAGCCTTCCAAACATCTGACCCCCAGCACTCCACTGTCAGAATCCAATCAATCCTTGTGCCCAAGCTATTCACCCAGTGTGTGTAGACCCTGGCATCACCCCATCTTGTTCTGCCCATATCCCCCAATGAGCTCAACATCTCCACCTCTTCCCATGCATCCAGACCTCCACTTCTACCCCTGGCACTCCTCCCTCCATCAGTTCTGTCTAGATGCTGATCCTGAACCATATTAAAATCTCCACCAAGCATATTGACCCCTTCCTCCAAGAGAATACCCTCCTCCAGCAGCCCCCTAATCCATGCAGTCCTCTCACCCCTAGCTGCAGGGCAGTAGCAAGAGCCCACCTTCACTGATTCCCACCCTGGCCGATGCCAATCTCCCCAGACCAAGCGATCACCCCAGCTCCTGATTCCCCCCAATTCACCTCTACCCTTCCTCACCAAAATCGCCACCTTTCCAAACCAAGCAGTAGCCCCACCCCATTCCCTAGTCCACTCTACCCGATCATCCTCATCCTCACATCAAACATCCTGCAGTAAAAAGAGATCAGCCTCCAATCCCTTGAGCCAAGTAAAAATGTTCTTGTGCCACCCAGAGCCCCTTAACTCATTCACATTCAAAGAGAAAATATTGGTTGTACTATTTATAAGGAATAATGATATATCTTGATCCCATCCTCTACAAGTCTGCAGTTTGCTTCTCCTGCACTAAGTCTAAGTTATGTTCAGCAGCCAGTTCCCTCTCCCCTGCTTTCTGTGCTGCCAATGCTCCCAGAAGTTCTACCATTGCCCCATCTTCATGCTTCTCAAATTTCTCGTGATACTCTAGACAGGCCTCCCACCAGAGCTACAAACCATGATACTCTGCCCAGCAGTAGGCTGCCCACTCACCAGCAACCACCCCAAGTTCTACCTCCTCACCTCATCAACCTCATATCCCTCCTCCTCTAGGAAAATACTCAGAATCTCCATCTTCAGTGCCTCTACCATTCTATTACTACACAGAATCCTTGCCCAATACTCCTCAGGCATCGCTCATAAGTCCACTTCTCCCAAAGCTTCTGCTGCAAGATTGTCCATCACCTTGCACATCCACAACAGGTTCCCCACCTCCTTCCCCCCTGGGGTCTCTGGCCACCCTGCTTCCAGCATTGTAGTATCAGCTCCTACACTAGCAGCCTTATCTCACTCCTCCTCAGGAACATCTACCAGCTTGTCCTTGCCAACTGCCACCACCTGACCCCCTTGCCCCACATCAGGAACCCCAAAGTGCACCTGCTGGGCCCCCTGCATCCTTGTATCCTCCATTGTCCCTCTCTTCCCAACCAGGCCCCTCCTGATAAGTGGGGGGGGGGTGGCATCCAACTCCGGCTCCCACACTTCAAAGGTACCATCAGCAAAAGGATTCTTGTCCAGCACCCCCCCAGCCCCTACCTCCTTCACCTCCACCTCCTCTTCTCCTTTCCCAGCCCAGACACTAGCTTCAGCTCCTCCAGACTCCTCAGCTCCAACTGTCATCTTCTTCACCTCTCCTGTCATACTTGCCAACAGCTCTCTCTGCCTCTTATGTCCCTGGGCCCACTCCCACTGCTTCCTATCTATATGGAAACACTTCCCACCCACAATCTCCAGATGCGTTGACTCCTCGTACAGTTTCCAGGCCTTCACCCTCCTCTCCACAGCACCACCCAACTCCTCCAGTACCTCCAACAAGTCCTCCTCCTCCTCTTCACTCCCTTTCACCCTCGACACCTTGCAGACAAAGGCCCCCCACATCAGCACCGAGGGCCAGTCACTTGCCTTCCCCATGGTCTCCTTTTCTGCCAGCTGAATCTGGACATCAATGTCTCCTGTTCTGATCATAGTCCCCTCCCACACCTAAAAGCCGATGTCCACTATGTCACCATACTCAATCATCACCTCCTCCACCCTCTTCCTCATCTCCTCCTTAGTCACCATGGGCACCCCCTTTACCAGAAGCTGCACCACCCTGGAGTCCCATCACAAGCACCTCACTATAGAGACCACTACCTCCCCAACCATGACTCTAGTCTTCAGTGCCTCATCCAGCAGACCTGCCTCCTCAAAGCCCACTTTGACCCCCTCCAGACCCTTCAAGAACTTCACTGAAGCCACCCCAGCCACCTGCTTCGAAACAAGCCCCAGAACTATCCTCGCCATCACCGCCAAGCCCCGGAAGTACAAGGTTACTGCAAACTCCAAGATTGACTTCTTGAGTAATGGGGCCACCACCAGCCCCATTACACCATCTGCCAGGTCCCCCTTCCACATCGGGAACCCCTGCACCACCTGGCCATCAGCTGTCACATCTCTTTTTTTTGCCAGATTCGCCATCACACTACCATCAGCAGTCCCACCACTACCCCCAGCAGTCCCTCCACTTCCCCCACCTCCCACCAGTGAAGGTCCAGCTCTCCCAGCATCCTCAGCCTTCTGCTTCCCCTTTCCTCCAACCTGATCCCTGCAGGCTCTTATTGGCCAACCCCCATTCCTCAGCGTATCTGCAAAGCTCTGCCCCTGCTGCCCTCCAGCCCCCCCACCAGTGCCGCTGCCACTACCCGAGCTGCTCAGTCCACTTGAGCCACCAAAAGACCCCATCCCCAGCCCATGTCTCCTCCCAACATGCTGCCAGTCGAAAGCCCCAGGTCCACCCAACCTGGTATACACCTTGGCTTGCTTGCTACTTGACATCTTCTTAGTATCTTTCTCCAATAAACGACTTGAAAGTGTGTTATGAAAGTGTGTGTAATGTGAATTATAGTAGAGAAAGATGTCTATCCTATCCAGCTGTCTATTGCATATTATGTTAAAGTTATCTCCCAGACAGTCTATCTTCTTAGCTATCATAACACCATATCTCTTAGTCCTCTTATCTACTCCACATACTCTTCTCTTTCTGCTAGACAATAACATGACCCAATAGTTAAAGGACTTCAGTCTGACCTCTTTTTTTTTTTTTTTTTTTTTTTTTGTAGTTATAAGGACTTTCACTTTATTACCAAACTATCTATATTATACTAATACAAAGGAAACCCTCACCCAATTCTACTTGGAAACTCCTTCTTCCTCTCACTATTCTCTTGAAATATTGCTAACCCCTCTGTCACCCCAATCCTCCCCCCATTCTTCCTACAGATTGTCTCTACCAGTCACCTTTAATACTCTCTACTAATACTCTATCCCCTCTACTACTCATTCAATAAGTCTGTCATCAGCCACTCTTATTTAGCAACTCTTGCCCCCAATATCAGCTATTGACCATCCTCAAATACATATAACCAATATCCTACAAGTCCAATTCAAATTACCAGCATCCATTCTAATATCAACCACTCATCTCTCAAAGGTCACCCCATCTCCCTCTCACCACCAACCCTGGTGAACACACCTCTAGCCACACCTCAATCACCCTCCAAAAGTCACTCATCACCTTATACTCCCCTAGCTAATATTCAGAAGTCTGTACTACTTCTCTCTCCTGTCTGATATTCAGACACTTCTCACACTTCTGAGTATCTTCTTTCACCAAGTAACCTGACTAGTAGTTCAATATTATATTATACCATAGAAGTCTCTACCATACTACTCAGAACTTGGAGGGAATCCATCTTGCTACCTGCTTGCCCCACAACTAAATACCATTCCAGTCTCACTCTTCTCCAATCTTCACTCTCTGCCACACCTTAGGCCACAGATCTCTCCCATACTCCCAAAGATACTCCATGCTATTCTCTAAGTAGAAGTCATTCACTGGTATTCCATTCAATAGAAGACAGTTCTACCTCTATATATAGAGTCCTTATTTCTCCTCTCTCTTATTACTTTATCATCAGAGGCTAATATGGTGAGCCCCATCAACCACCCCCCATCAGAATCCTCTATAGCATATCCTCTAACTTCCTTTTAAAGCTACTAGAGATAGTAGATCTCCAGTCATACTGCAGGGGGGAAACTGGGCCTCCCATACCCTCTATATGAGAGGAACACACTCTCCACCCCTCAACTCTCTAGCTTGCTTCAGTCATCATAATCTCAAGCAATAAAGATGCTTGAAAAAATCCACTAAACTCAGACCTCTCTAGTCTACTGATAAGGTCAACATCTCTCAGCCAATCTAATTCTGTTGTCCTGCCCATATCTAGGTCCTAACTATCTTCAATAGTCTCTTAACCACCCATACTAAAAAGTCCAAGTAGTACTCCAAGTACTATAGCTTAGGCAACCAGTATATATTCAGCACAGTTACCCTCCCTGCCAGAGATATATAATGACTACCTTACTCCAAAAGAGTACTTCTCTACTCTGCCAACTACTACTTTTACTATCTGTAAGATAACAAAGAGCCATATACTGAAAAATAGATTTCCAGATAGTGAACAGCCTCTTCTATAGAAATAATAGTTCCAATCATATCTCCACCTACTATCCCTCCTCTCAATATCAAAGTCTCACACTTATACTAGTTAAATTTAGCACCCAAGTACCTCTCATATGACTCTACTATACCTTTTAGTACTACTATATCTTCTGCCAACTCTAACCTAACCACCATATCATCAGCAAAGACCCCCACCTTCCAATTAACTTCCAGAATATCCAACTCTCTCACCTTTTACCATATCCTATTCAAAAGAGGCTCCTGGAACAATGCATACAGAATTGATAACAGTAGATCCCTCTGTAGCACTTCTCTACCTAGAGAGAATGAAATCCCCCTATACTCATTTACCATAATGGCTGCCAACTCCCTTCTAGCAGACTGATCAAGGTCTGCTGGACTCCAGGGAGGACCTCTATATGCTTTAGTATCTCTTATAACCATACTCACCAGACTTTGTCATAGGCCTTCTCTTGGTCTAAAAAAAACCAACCATTTATCTACCCCAGCAGTACAAGCTCTCTTGATAATACCATATATCCAGACTGTCCTATCTCTGATCAGATGTCTTCTTACAAATCCTCTCTACTTAGCTCTCAGAACCTGCTGAGCCACTCCTTGCAGCCTAGCCACTAGTATCTTTATAACCAGTTTGTAATATATATCTAGAAGCATAATCAGTTTCCAGCTTTTCCACTTCTCTCTCTTCCCCTTATTCTTAAACAGTAGAGCCACAAGACCCAAGCACTGCTCCCCAATCTATGCTCTTGAGCTAATAACTTTGTTGCATATTACTGTTATTTCTTTCAGAATCAGCTCAACTCCTACCATCTTCTTCCAAAAATCATAGTAAGCCATCCTCTCTGGGTGCTATCTCCAAGCTCATTATCATTAATACTCACTGAATCTCTTCCCCTCAGACAGTAGCACTAAGGTCACCTAAGCCTACTGCTGGATCAGAATACCAGTCCTCTAAGTATCTGTTAATATCCAGCACCCCTATTCCCACTCTAGCCCAGTCTCCTCCATACTCTCCACACTACTCTCCCTTCCAATGTCCAATGTCCCTAATGTCCCCCTTGCCCTTCCTAACCATATGCGGCTTTATATATTCGGAAGTGTTATATTTAATCATGTTTGTCGTATATACTTGAACAAAGAAAATTCCGGCTGTACGGGGATTTTTTCTTCACTGAAGTGGGTGCAAAAATCTTGGAATGTTGTTCATTCTCAACAGATTTGGTCAGGATGTAGGAGATATTTATTCCAAATGGCTATGAACTATGACTATGAAGTGAATGTTATGCTACAATTGTGATGTACAGCATGGTTATTCTTGTAGGTGGCCCATCTAATTGGCAATCGCTTGTACTATAATATGTATAAACGTTTCAGAGGCAAACCAGGCCCATGAACTACATCTGCATCATCACGGCGCAAACGATAGCCAATGATAGAGCTATGCTCATCGACGGCTTGAACGACGCCGCAGCACTGAGAGACGCAGACGCAGTCGGGGTATTCGTCGACGACGTGCTTCCGAGAACCGTCATGTCTTCAAAATCCGACGTGCTAGGAGTCGACGTACTTCCGGATCCGGAAACCATGATTGCAGTGCCCGTCTGAGGTCCCGTGGTTCTGGTGGAAGTGGATTGGATAATTGCCGAAGTCGAAGCGGATTTGGGAATTGTCGAAGTCGTTGCGATCTTTGAGCTTGAATTGACAGGAAGGTTGTCACCGGAGCTGCTCGGTTCTGCATAGCCGAGATATTGCATTGAAGAGAAAGTGAAAACGTAACTGAACGAGGCGACGTCTCCGATAGCATAGCTCCAGGCGTAAGCAGTGCTGCAATCCGGCCTAGAGTACATGGCGACGACAGCTTTGGAATCCGTTACGTTGTAGGAGTATATGCCGAAAAAAGTTTTGGTAACAAAGCTCTGGAACTTCGGGTCACTTTTATGGAGACAGGAGTTGAGGTTCAAAGTAAGAGTATAGGGAGCGTTGTAATCATCCGTGTAAACGGTGTCGAATATCCCGCCGAATGTCATATTAACGAAGGCCGATTGCGCCGCCGCGGTCGCCAAAAGGGACAGGCGAAGAGTAGGATAGAGACAGTGCGGACGCTCATGGTTGCAATGAGTTGGATGTCGTTGGATGTCATTTGCGACGTCCTATTTATTCACGCTTCATGCTGCGGTCGGCGGAAACGTGGGCAACGGTATCTAATACTAGTCCTACAGTACTACATGCGATGGCACATGGCGGATAGTGGCGACGGGGGCCCAGGGGCATATCTCCACCCTGATCGGATGTGATCTGTGATTATTAAACCATGCGTGTGTCCCCTTGCCATGGAACAACCTCCGCCAAGTCGGTTATTGATTTAAAGAAAAATCACATATCCCACCCGTTACTCAAAATATGACGATCTATCCTTATGATAAGAAATGCGCAGCACAATTTTCGTTCCTGATTATAGATTAATTGAGTGGTCTGAATTAGTAAGTTTGCATATCCTATTGAGAACAGGTTCTACTCTACTTCGGATTTGAGCGCTAAGCTATATTTATGCAAGCAGTTGTAAACAATTACCCCGTCAACTTTAAGAGCTCCAACACATAATATATTATAACCCCAGAATGAGCCAACGGACTATACATGCCAATGAAGTCCTGTCAAGCCAAATATAGTGAAAATCACCATCGTCAAGATTGAAGGCTCTGAATAAGGTACATATTTTGAGGGCAAGAATCGATAGGACCAAGAACAAATAAAAATAAAATAAAATAAAATAAAAAATACGTATGCATAGTAATTATGTCTGACAATTTCGCTCGTCCTCTGACCATGAACGAAAATTCTTGTTGGAAAGCAAAGAGGACATACACTGGGCTGACTATTAGACCACCCCTTAGATTACTCCCTCCCTTGGTCCTTAATAAGCACTCGTTGGATACGTCGGTGTTGTGGCAAAGAGGGGCTGCATGATGAATCGCCAACGTAAGTCTACCCCCACCCCCCAACCCTATTGCTGTACGCACCTGCCGGATTCCGCTAATCTTAGGACGGCCGCCACGGTCGTGGACGACAGGCGTGAGTTCATGCCCCACGCAGGATTGCTACCAATAGTGTTGGATTTTACAAGTATATATATCATATTATTAATTCAATATACAAATTCCTAATTAATAAATCCTCTTATAAGAATGAAAAAAAAAAAAAAAAAAAAAAAAAGTTTTTTTTTCTTATTTTCTGATTCTACTCTTCTTCGGAATTTCAAAATATTGCGGCATGGATAGGCCGAAGCACTCTAATCGACGGCAATTCGGTCCATCTTATAATCAGCGCCTATCAAAGGATCCGTATGCTGGTGCCAAAGAATTTATAGTTCGGGCTGCCAAATTTCGGCTAGAGATCCTATTTCTCCCATGAAAAGAGCTTCAACTGCGCCAATGGTCGACGGCCCAGAGGACACTAGAACGACGGGTGCCGAATAAAAAATGATGACAACTCGAAAGACGACGGCGGTGACCCGCGTAATGTCCAGGCCCCAAAGTCAAGGGGAGGAATGACGCCGATGACTCGATGAAATGCTTCACACATTAGCATCAGCCAAAAAGATCTACCGCCTAGCTCGTCGGGTCCGGTATTGCCAACGACATGCTTCCAAAATGGCGTTTCGAGTAGATCGAAGAGAAGCCAGTAATAAAGTCAACACGGCCACGGAGATCGCCGAGCAGACAATCCTAAAGATTGCGTACTGGCTATGGTAATTATGACTACAAGCAAAACCTGAACGACGCCAACATCGACCTGGGCAAAAAATAACTTTGTTTTCTTCCCAAGGAAGGTACGCTTCATTTTATTTCTTTTTTTTTT
>RBNI01006571.1:0-11185 GCA_003990745.1 Jimgerdemannia flammicorona | reverse complement strand
CAGGAAGATTACTATCAATATCTGATAGAAGAGATATATAAGAGAAGTAGTAGGCAGATTAAGGTAGTTAATGATATAGTTATTTTTAAATGAGTAGAGATGGAGAGAAGAAAGTGTATTGAGGTAAGATAGAGTGAGATAGGTTGAATTGGGTTAGGGCTACTAGTGTGGTATGAGAACTATATATTTATTATAAATTAGTTAATAAAGAGACCTAGTACTTATGAAAAAAAATTTTAAAAGTAAAATTAAGATTCTACTATATAATACTAGATAGAAGATAGTCAAAATTACATATAGAAAATAAATTACCCAAGCTATCATTGAGGTAATATATATATAATAATCTTGAAGTTAAAGAAATAAATAAATTACCACTCTCTGATAGAGGAGAAAAAGCTTTTAGATCAATAGAAAAGTACCCTGATAAGATCAAGAAGAAGATCAAAATAAAGAAGATTATTTATATTGAAGAATCTCAAGACTGAGACCAGAAATATATAGTACTAGTACATTACTAATAAATATATTCTAACAGAATAATATTCTTATAGAATCAAGATGTACTATTTTGAATATATAAGAGAATATATTATATATATATATTCTTAAATCTAAGAAGTACATATAAGCTAACTATCCCAGAATGATAGGATAAAGAAATCAAGAATATTAATGATGAAGATAGAGATATAAGATTGAAAAGAGAAGTCTCTCTAGAAATAATTACTATCTGATAAGAAGACAACTTTGAATATATCTATCTATAAGAGAAAATCAAAGAAACCCCTATTGAAGTCCTCATTGACAGTAGAGCAAGCAAGTACTATCTTGACAAAGAGACTGCCAACAAGTTCAGACTTAAGATGCAAAGAAACCCAGAAGGAAACATTACTATATTTAGAAATAGAACAACTTAGAAATTCTCTAAAATCTATAAAAATATACTCTTATAACTGGGAGACTATACTACAAAGCAGATCTTCTATATTGTATATCTTCTAAAAAATAATCTCATTCTTAGAAAATCCTAGCTCACTTAAGAAAATCCATATATCAATTAGTAAACCAATATAATCTCTCTAAGATATATTAAGCTACAGTCAGAACAGGCTAAAAAGAAAGCAAAACTCAAATATTATATCATATCTGCTATTTAAATAAAAAAAGCTAATTCAGAAACCAGAGCAGTATATCTATATATATATTTTCAAGGAGCTACCAGCAGAAGATAATAATGATGGTGACCTTCTTAAACTATTGAAAGATGAAGATAATAAAGAAGAAAGTCTCTAGGAACTACTCAAGAACTATGAAGATGTCTTTTAAAAATAGCAAGAATTACTATCTATCTGAGCAGTAGAATATAATATTGAAACCACTCTAGAAGTAGACCCTCTCTACTGTGAAATCTATCAACTAACTCAGTCTGAGCTGAAAACTCTCAAGAAGCAACTAGTAGATATATCAAATGAAGATCTCATATATTTATCAAAATTACTATATAGTGTACTAATTCTCTTTATCTATAAAAAAGATAGAAGTCTCTATATATATATTGATTACTGAATACTCAATAAGATATTTATTAAGAACTAATACATATATATATATTTACGAATTGATGAACTACTTAATTAAATATATAATACTAAGACCTTTTTACTTATCAATCTTATATCTAGATATTACCAAATTCATATCAAAAAAGAAGATATCCCAAAGATAGTATTTTAAATAAGATTTAGATATTATAAATTCTATATAATATCTTTTAGACTTATTAATATACTAGTAATCTTCCAGATACTGATAAATGATATATTTCAAAAATATCTTAAAGTATTCATTCTAGTATACTTGGATGATATTCTGATATATAGTATAAGTAGTATTATCTACTAATAATATCTATAGATAGTTTTTGATATACTTTATAAATATATATATATAAGCTCTTAGCAAAAAGAAAGAAATATCACTTCTTTAAAAAGGAAATTGAATATCTAGAACATATTATCTCAGTAAATAGCATTGCTGTCAACTTTAAAAAGACTGAAGCAATCTACAACTGACCTATTCTGAAGACCCTCAAGTCTTTATGAGGATTCAATAAATTAGCTGGATACTACTGAAGGTTTATTCAAGAATTCTTAGCAATCACCTCTCCACTCACAAGTCTTTACAAGAAGGAACCAATATTGAAAAAGAATGGACAGAAGAATACATCACAGCAATAAATACTCACAAGAGAATGCTAACTAATACATCAATCCTGATCAGCCCAGACCCTACAGGATCCTTCACTGTCACCACAGATGCCTCAAACATTGCCATTGGAGCCATATTGATCCAGCATGAACACTCAGTTGCATATCTGTCCCAGAAGCTGAATGAGTATAAAAAGAACTATACAACATAAGACAAGGAACTTCTTGCTATCATCCAATCTCTGTAATCATAGAGATATTTCTTTCTTGGCAAGAAATTCACCTTATGGATAGAGTATCAAGCTCTGCAATATATTCAGATACAACCAATCCTCATGGAAAGACAAGTATGATAGATGCAGATCCTTGCACCCTTTGATGTTGAAATCAAGCACATTAGTGGTGGAGATCGGGACAGGGATGGAAGTCGGGATGGTGGTGGAGATCGGGGCGGGGGTGGAGGTCAGGATGGGAGCGGAGGTCAGGATGGGGATGAAGGTAGTGCTCCGAACGGGAAAACCTGTAAAGGTAATATCATATATATTTAACCCTGGATTTGAATGCTCTCATAGTGTAAAACCCCATAGAATGGTTAAACCCCTCCAAATCCATTGAAATGCTCAAACGCAATATGCAAAGCGTTTTTGATTACCCTTTCAAGGCAAAAAGGATTCTGCTCTTCCTAAGCTTGCCAATTAATACCGCCTGCTGACAACGACATGGCGTCGGGACAGAATTCTAGGGTGTCCATTTGTGTCACCAGTCAGGTTATGCACGAAGTCGCGCGTTGTTACTCAAGCTAGACTTACCAAAACTGGGAAAAGTGGAAGGGGAGTTCGCCCACTCTGGGCGAATTCCCTGATCGGTATAGGTAAGGGTTCAGCTGCATAGCCACCAGCCCTACCAATGTGTGTGTGGCTGCTGTATTATGTGGCTGCTGTATTGTGTGGTTGCCACATTGTGTACATACGGTTTCCTTCTCCGAGGTTGAATAACGTGGCGCTTGGGATTTTCTTTGTCGTGGTCGAATTCCTCTTTGAGACACTTTCATGATCCGAATTGCATCGATCCAAACGATTCACAGGCTCAACCAATCGCCAGATCAAGAATTTTGGATCCCGATTTTAAGTTGACTCAACCACCAATGAGCCGCGGCGGCAGCGACAGCGGTAAATAACACCGTTGTATGTATCCCCCGCTTTGCACTCATTCACATTCAATTTCCCGGAACTAATGGCTTTGGCAGCGATGCGAGCGAGACGACGTATGGCCACCGTGACGATTCTGATCATCGTGGCGGTGATGGCAGTGGTTGCTGATCCAGGTACGTTAGACGTCGCTCTGTGAAATAAACCGACAGCAACCTCGTCGTCACTTCTTCCGATAGTCTGATCTCTCCCCGTTCCCCTTCACATAGGCCCACGGCAAGACAGCTGCTCGTTCGCGTACAACAACCGCTTCTACCTTCTCGGCGGCGACGGTCTGAACGGCACCACCAACGACGCATTCGCCTACACAGAATTCCCCCTCGACCTCAATCTCGGCCGCCCAACCTGGCACGCCCTCATCGCGAACCAGACTCTCTTAAACCCCACTGCCAGCGTCGGCACCCTCAACGTCTACCTGAAACCTTGCGTCGTCACACCGAACGGTACGCTCATCGTCGGCGGAAATGACCTGATTGGCTACGACATCCCCAACGACCGATGGCTCGGCCCACTCAGCCTTACAGGAAACGTCCCCGCGACCTTGTTCCAACCCACTGACACGTGGGGAAGCGCGCTAGAACGTGTCGTTGAGGTCGAAGATTCATTGTGGATTTTTCAAGATTTCGTTAAGGGGAAAGACACACCGGGGACGGATGTTTATATCCTCAATTTGACCACCTTCGAATGGTCGACAAGGCAGCAGAATGTCTCCCCGTCGACGCCCATACCTGCGAAGCTGCTGTCCACCGCGCTTTATTACTTGTCGCCGAGCGTGCAGAACTTGTCTAAGAACGGATTAATCTTCATGGTCGGCGGGGAGTGGCCGCTAAACGATACGACCTGGCAGTATAACCAGACCATCTGGAAGTTCGATATCGGATCGAATACATGGTCCTTGTCCGAGCTGACACTGCCCATGCCAATCGACAATGCACGTTTGATGTATTACCCGCCTGCCAGCACAATGTACATCTTGCCGGGTAAAGTGACGCCAAGATTTATATGGCGTAGGGAAAATATTTCTAGTATCTCTTTTTCCCCTCAACTCTCTCATTATTCCACAAAAAATCACAGGCGCAACAAAATCCCCAGACACGGGCCGTGATACACCCACGGATATCATGCAGGTGTTGAATCTCACGCCAAACAACATGCACGCTTCCCGTTTCGCTGCGCAGAGATATCAGCCATCCGCTCGGACCGGGGCAAATGTTGTACTGCAAGGCAACACGGTGGGTTTGCCAGATCGGGTTCCTTGAGCGGTTTCGGAAAGTTTGGAGCGGATTTGTTGATATCCCAAACTAACTCCTTTTTTGCACTTGAAATCGGTACATCCGTAATGCAGTTCGTGGTTTATGGTGGAAACAATTGGACCGTGAATGATAATCAGGTAAGCAAACGAGTTGAATGGAATGACCAAGAATGCCTCGTAAGAATGGTCAATTGTCACGATGCTTATGTTATCCCTTTGTCCATTCATCAACCAGTTTTACATATTTGACATGGCGGCAGCGCAATGGTAGGCATCACCACCCATTCCATTCGAACCAATGTCGTCGCCACATTTAAATCTTTCAATCGTCCATACTCTAGGACCGTCAAAGCACCAGCGACAACAATATCAGCCATCGCAACTGCCACCAGCGCGGTCACCACCTTCGCCAACTCTTCCACATCAAGCACCACCCACCTCCCGGTCATCATCGGCGGCACTTTCAGTGGCGTGTTCATTCTTGCAGCAGCCGTTGCTGTGGGATTTGTCATCCGCCGTAGGCGCCAACAGAAAGCACCCCCAGTCTTTCACACCTCCCTCCACCCAATCGACTCTATCCACCCCCCTAGCGGCAACTCACCGCAACCTTTCATTGTGAACGTGCACAACTCCCGCAACGCGTCGTTCCAGTCCACAGATCCGTTGGATCCATCGATATACCAGGTCTCGCTCGTGTCCCGCACCATGACGTGTCCAAACACCGACAATGAATCTGCCACTTCCATTTCCTCCGCGCAAACACCGGCTAGTCCTAGGCCGCCGAAGCACAGAACATGGTCGTTCGTGCAGGGAAAAGAGAAGCGCCTGTCGTTTTCGTGGATTGCGTCCGCCAGGTCCTCGACAGTTGAGTTGAGGGAAGCCGTGGGGAAACCGCATGAGGAGAAGGTGGAAGTCGCGGAGAAGCCGTATGAGGAGAAGGTCGAGGTCGTTATGCTTAAGCCGGATGACGCGGGCGCACGGGAGCCGGAAGAGAGACGGGATAAGGGCAAAGGTGGGCAGGGTTGAATCCATGAATAGTTGCGAAGGTCGAACGTAGTAGTAGAGCTTACTTAATATTTGTGGACAATTTTGTGGTTGTCCTCGCGATACCCATTTTACAATGACATTGTTTGCATTTAATTCACACCAATTCATCTCAATCTAGAAGTCCCACAACATTCAAAATACAGTAGAAATCTCTTATGTTATCATTGCGATGATGTAATTCACATTTCATTTCTCGTTACTGAATAGTAAACTGGCACTTGTATATACAGTAACGCGCTTGTGCTACGTGTATCTCCCGGGTTAATTTAATTTATTTTATTTTTTTTTGGGGGGGGAGGGAACTATTATCTTGACAAGATTTATGAACAGGTATACCCAAACTGTCTCCAGAGATGGTATCTTGAACTGCGCGATGAGAACAAAAGAAAGAGTGAGGGGGTTAGCTTGGTCAAAGGGCAAACCGCTGGCTTAAAAGTCACGAACCTCGCGAGAAGCTGTCGAGGGCCACTCAGTCCAGAAATTGCACGCTCTGCAGAGCAGAACGAATACGACGCCAAAGCTTGGAGTTGCTTATGATGTTTTCCCCCTGTACTGGTTACCGTTTATGCACGGACAAAGAGTAGGGGCTTTTCGTGTCCCCCCTGTGTACAGATATATTTATTAACTACATGCATTGCCTCTGCGATCAACACAAGTTGCTGCCCGATCACTCGTACCCCCCGAAACTGGTGCGTGCCAAGTGTCACGTTGCCATTCTCGATTATAATTAGGTGGGGCACAAAATGATTGCCGATTTGCGAAACTCTCTATCAAACAGGTCACTCGGTGTTGGAGTATTTCTGGTTAGACTTGTCTCTATCGACACGGATGGACCGAGGACCCCACCGCGTTTGTTTGTGACACCAGGAGAGGGTAACTGAAAGAAGGAAAAAATAATACCTAATGCAAAAGGTAGCGCCAATGACATAATTACCTACTGTAGAAGCAAGCCTTAAAATAGATGTCTGCCAAGCCAGCTACATAAAACCCAACAGGACACGGGCGTCGTTGCAGGGACGTGGGCTTTTCACCGGTCAAGCACAAAGGTACCGTAGAAGCATCTTGTCTATGTGGCCCTCTACCATGACCTGGTACACTTTCGTAAACCCACCTACTCAAGTCGTCCCGTCTTGGTTATTTGGCTAGACCAAGTGGTTCTCAAGCTGCGGCTAGAGGTGGTCGGGGAAGGACGTTCTGTTAAGAAACTGCAGGGGAACGACTCGTCGAAAGGTTCGAGGATGGAAAGGCGCATGGTGCGCATGACGAAATGGTCGGGTGATGATGAAACAAATTTGGATGCTTTCCATTTGGGCCCTGCACAACGTTAACAGCTTCGATGTCAGCACCCCTTCCGTACGTAAAAATATCCAAGTTCCCATGGTGTGCACAGCCACAAATGATTATGTCTCCCTCCTTTGTTTATTTGTTCGACGATCGAAATAGTTACATCTCAGTAGTTTAGTCAATATTTGATTGCCACCCACAGACCATGTATGTAATTACGTGCCCATAATTAGGTATATTTGCGGATAACCCGTTGCAGCACGGCATCGGCGTGCGAGAGGTGATTACAAGGCGACGTTCGACATTAGACCGGGCGGCATGCAGGTTGGCTTATCGTCTCGACTCACGCCATAGGGCTTTATGGCACGTCGATTGATTACCCTGGCAGAGTTATTGGGTATGTGCAGCCGAGCGGGCTTTAACCCGCCTTCGTGTGTAAGCACATATATATGTTGAAATCCCCGTGTGACGACAGGAATACAATACTTTTTCTTTTCTTTTCTTTCTTTTCGAGCTTCTGTGGTACGGTGTGACCTGTGTTCATGTGAAAACTCGATGTTGTCATGTCGTTCGCTCTCAACGTGGACAAAAGAGGATATAATACGCTTCGGAGAACGTTAAAAGCAAAAAGTGCTACGCCTTTTCGGACTTGACGATCATGCCAAAACGAAACTCCAATTTGTATCATCTGCTTCGGGTAATGCGAAAAGGGTGTAACCCCCTCGGTGAACGTTGACTGCTACAGGGCGAGGTTTATTAAGTTTATTGCGAGGGGTTAGAATGGTTACTTCGGGATTATTGCGAACCTATTTCCGGCGGCTCGAAAAAGTCCGACGAACCCTCGCGAAATTCCCACACTCGATCCCTCAATAAAACCCCGACCCCCCCTTACTTCTTTTCAGTCGTCCCTTTTTCCCTTCTCTCTCGACCTTGCCATCCCCCGTTGTCCCTACACGGAAACCAAGCAACGAACCGTTTGAACGACACCACTAGACAGCCATGTCATATCTGAAAACAGAGGAGGCCGGTGGCAACCAGAATGTGCCAATAAACTATACCGCCAACCCCGAGAGCTACGAGCGCCAGCCCGGCGAGAGCACCGTTCATTACTATGGCAGACGTCTCACTGCCATCAAGCCGGTGGAGATCCTCACGTACGAGGCCACCCACTCAGGGATGAAGCGAGCCCTGGGT
This sequence comes from Jimgerdemannia flammicorona, assembly GCA_003990745.1. Taxonomy (NCBI): domain Eukaryota; kingdom Fungi; phylum Mucoromycota; class Endogonomycetes; order Endogonales; family Endogonaceae; genus Jimgerdemannia; species Jimgerdemannia flammicorona. The sequence continues at coordinate 2,990 of RBNI01006571.1, read as the reverse complement.
CGCTGGGATTTGATCTTTGTCGGTATCGGCGCCATCATTGGTACTGGGTAGGTATATGATAGGCAGCATTATTGTGAAGTGTTAGTTATGAGTAATTGGCTTCGACCGTTCCTAACACCTAACACACACTTTCGCCTCCAGTATCTTCGTCTTATCCGGTCACGCTGCTGCCAATAATGCCGGCCCCGCCGTCGTCATCTCCTTCATTATCGCTGGTTTCGCTGCCGCCCTCGCTTCTCTCTCCTATTCCGAATTGGCTGCCATGATTCCCGTTGCCGGCTCTGCCTACACATATTCGTATGCCACCATGGGTGAATTTGTCGCTTGGATCATTGGGTGGGATTTAATCCTGGAATGTAAGTAGTTGCACATTTCCTTCATGGATGGATTGATCTGGCTGGAGAATTAAGGCATACAGGCACGATGAAACATGTTTGACTCATCGCCATGCAATTGTAACCCCCTCACAGACGCCGTTGGTGCCGCCACCGTTGCTGTTGGCTGGTCTGGCTACTTCGTCGCCTTTTTTCACGCGTGCGGCGTTGAATTGTCCCCGTCATGGACCAAACCACCTCTGGGCTGGGACGAGGCGACGCAATCGTTCACTATCAGCCCGACGAGCCACTTCAATGTTCCCGGTTTTGTGGTGGTGATTCTCCTAACGATCGTCCTGACGGTCGGCATCCGCGAGTCCGCCATGGTCAATAATGTCGTCGTCGTCCTGAAGCTGATCATCGTCCTCATCTTTATTTTCGGTTCTGCCAAGTGGGTCGATCCCAAGAACTGGCAGCCCTTCGTCCCGCCCACGACCGACGGCGACTGGCACCACTTTGGCGTCGCTGGGATCTTCGCCGCCGCACAGCAGATCTTCTTCGCCTACATCGGTTTTGACGCCGTTACCACTGCCGCCCTCGAGTCCAGGGACCCACCGCGTGACCTCCCCATTGGCATCATCGGCTCCCTCATTATCTGCACCATTCTCTACATCGTCGTCGCTCTCGTCCTGACCGGGGTTTCACCCTACCAGAATCTCAACGTCGCGGCTCCCGTCGCTGTCGCCGCTGCCGCCACGGGACAGCAGTGGCTGCTCATCATCGTCACCCTCGGTGCCCTCGCCGGTCTGACATCCGTTATGCTCATTCTTCTCCTCGGCCAGCCCCGCATCTTCTACTCCATGGCGAAGGACGGTCTCTTGCCCTCCATCTTTACCAAGCTCCACCCACGCTTCAAGACCCCCTACGTCCCCACCATCATCACGGGAGTTATCACAGCCTTCCTTGGCGCCCTGTTGCCCGTCGACCTGCTTGGGAACATGACCTCCGTCGGCACCCTCCTCGCCTTCTTCCTCGTCCACGTCGGCGTTCTCATCCTCCGATTCACGCGCCCGGATATCCCGCGTCCATTCAAGATCCCCGGAGCCGGCTTCCTCTGGATGCCCATCCCCATCGTCGGTGCCGCCATCTCCGTCCTCCTTATTGCCGTGTCGGACGTTACCACCATCTGGCGTGTCTTCATCTGGATGGCTATCGGGTTTCTCATCTATGCCTGTTATGGGTTCTGGCACTCTAAGATCAACACCGATCCTAAGTCCGCATTCGAACAACTGGATGAGCCGGAGGACGCTGTAATTTAAATCTTGCACTTCAAATTCACCTTCAAATTCACGCCGAGATAGTCCCGGATGTAATTATCCCTTGGCCTTCTTCGTTGCCGGAGAACGAACTGGCATTGCCTCCCCCCCTTTTTTTCTTTCATATGTTAATATCTTTGCAAAGACCTCACTAGTTCTCAGGTTAATCGCTCCTCGTAGTCGTGTATAGGTATCCTGCGCAGAAGATTGAACGTTCACTGCCCTCCGAATTCCGAGCTTCCAAAACCATTAATTTCATTAATAGTGCCTATTTGATATGAGAAAATAAAAAATAGAAAAGGCAAACGTTCGCGGTGTGGATTTGGAAACTATCGTGTGAGTCGAAGGTTCTCGCAAAGTGGGGAAACTGAACCTAGCTCGCTTCCGTTGCACGTATACTCCAGTAATGTTGGCACATAAGTTGTAAGTTGTACCCAGAGGCACGCTATATCACATGCATCCCGTGCGACCGTGAGTAAATAACAAACATAGCACAAAATCTATGTGGGTTGGGCAGATTCGCGCGTGACGCGATATTCAGGCACGAATAGAGCGATAGAAGCTTTACAAAACGGATGCAACTCGTGGAAGTTTAAATTTCCACCCGTGAAACATCTTCGAAATCGTGGCGAATATCGGGTCATATGGAGCCAAGTCCGACGGCGGATACGCCACACAAATAATAGAACAGTGGAAATGGGATGGGCGGTTCAAGGTGCCCTCCCCTTGTGATTGTTCGGAGTATTTTTCTGAAAGTTTCCAACGGCAATTTTGTCCTTTTCCGGCATTAGAATTAAGTAGTCACACGCACCGAGGTCATGCGGTGCAAGACCCCGCGCTTTTTTTTTTTCAAGGTTGTTTTTTGGGCCCCACAAGGTGCAGTCCAGAGTCGGATCGATGCCGATCCCTAAAACTGGACGGAACCAGGCGCATGCCAATTGTGCGGTTGTTCCCAGTCTTTGAAGGCATCAGCGTATCTGTACAGACCTCATCCGACGCTTTGGATTTAGGAGTCGTGTCCCGCTCAATTTTCTAAGCGAGGTTGTTAGAGCGCCATTTTTTTTTTTTTTTTTACGGATCTCACTGGTCATGTTTAGATTTAATTAAAGCTCGACAAATGATTTAGTTCATTGATAGCTTCCCCCCCTTTCTGTTCTCGATCTAGTAATCTCCAGCAAATCGAGCAGATTGTGACAGACAAGTGAAAATCACCCTATAGCCAAGTTTATTGATGGATGAACATTCAACGGCTCTCCCAATTATAAGAGCTGCGTTTGTGTCATATGATTATCAGTACCTCAGGTGCCATTTTTTTTTTTTTTTTTTTTTTTTTTTTTTTTTTTTTTTTTTTTTTTTTTTT